>JAOWBW010000346.1:2051944-2108684 GCA_026119855.1 Campanula takesimana
TTTTTACTTGACCACAAAACTCAATAGTAAGCATAAGGTTGAATTTGAAAAAGGGTTGATAATTTTAATAGGCTATTCACCCCCCCCCCCTCTAGCCTCTTTTCATACCCTTGTTGTGTCTTTGGGACCAACAGTCTTTAATTGGTACATCTTCACCAGCTTCAAAATCATCAAAGTTAGGGGGTTGAACTGGTTCAGCATTGAAAATGGGAAGTGACACCAGGCGCAACCTTAGAATGGGGCGCAGGAGTGAAAACAGGCGCATAGTACGGTACAACTGAATCTTCACTCGGTGCGCTATCATCAAAGTTCGGCGCAACTGATGTAGATGGATTTCCTTGAGTTGATGCATTCTGATCTTGTGTTAGGCGCAACATGATAGGAGCAGCTGTCACATTAAGCTCAACAGAATCATCAGCAACATTTGGAGCCAAATGTGGCTCAAAGAGAGAATGTTCAATCAAATGTAACATGTACAGATTCAACTATCATCTAATGTAGATCTATTAAAAACGTGAAAAGCTTTAGAATGTTTAGCATACCCAACAAAATACCTTCGTCGGCTTTGGCATTGAATTTACCTCTATGTTCGTTTCTGTTGTAGAGGATATAACATTTGCAACGAAAGATCTTAAAGAATGCAATGTTGGGAGCAGTTCTACCGCGCCAAAGTTCATTCGGAGTCTTGTTGTGAAGTTTGTTGATGAGGGAACGATTTTGAGTAAAACATGCTGTGTTGATAGCTTCTTCCCAAAAGTACTTAGGCAATTTGGCTTCAGCTATCATCGTCTTTCCCGCTTCAATCAACGTCCTATTCTTTCTTTCAACAACACCATTTTTTGAGGAAGTCAAGCGGTTAGAAGTTGTGATCTATCCCATGATCGTTGCAGTATCGAGCAACACCGTTGTTCTTGAATTCTATTCCATGTCGGATCGAACACTAACGATGTCATCTTCTTTTGGGTTTGGAGCAGTCTGAATAAGGTGGTCAAAATGTCATAACAATCGTCTTTTGTAATCATCATTCCACCCATGTATATCTTGAATAATCATCCATCACAACTAGAGTATACTTGTTTATTCTAATACTTGCGGTGGTGACTGGTCCAAATAGATCAATGTGCAGCAGTTGCAAACATCTAGAAGTTGAGGATTTGTCTTACTGGAGGAAGATTTCTTCGGTTGTTTCCAAGTTGACACGCGGCGCAATTCTTGTCATGATGATCAGCAACCTTGGGAAGTCCTTTGACACGATTATTCCTGCTGAGTTTAGATAGATACTTGAAGTTCAAGTGACTTAACGCTTGTGCCACAGCCAACTATTTTCGCTCACACTTTTAGCTACAAAACAAAGATTAGTACTAGAGTTCATATTATGGAAATCAATAATGTAAATATTTGTCGTACGATATCCCGTGAGTAATGTAGCTCCAATATTGCCATTCTTAATAAGACATGGAGTTGAGGTAAAATGGCATTTCTAATCCTTGTCGCAGAATTGAGATATGGATAATAAGTTGTGATTGAGCCCTTCGACGAGAGAGACTCTTTCAATGCACACTTTGTCTTTCTTGGGCTTTTCATATGCTACAATTTGACCTTTGTTGTTATCACCAAATGTTACGGAGGGACCTCTTTCTTTATGGACATCTTCAAGTAAGGATTCATCTCCAGTCATGTGTCGTGAACACCCATTATCGAGAATCCATTCATACGTTTTAGCTTTGAAGATCCAGCCATGAAGAAAAGAACCTGAAATATAAACATTTAAAGCAGGTCCCCTTTATTCCTTTTCGGGTCCTAGAGTTAGCAACTTTTGACTACCCACTCTTGCTTGACCTTAGGATTTTTACGTCCTTAGGAATTAGGAGTGAATCTCAAAAGGCATTCCACGGCCTTATGTCCCGAACAATCAAAAAGAACAATGATGAAAGCCACCAATCACGTGATTTTTACAAACTCTTTACTTTCCATTGGGATAGCATTCTTCTTTGGGTTAGATGAGCCAGCCTTAACAAAATCTTTCTTTGAAATTTTGGAGCGCTTTTTTTTGGAGGGCGCATAGGGCTAGGAGGCGCACGGCGGTGAGGCGTGTGGCTCCTAGGCTCATAATGAGCACTCGGAGAAGGAGCGCGCCTTATTTCAAGAATGATTTTGCTAGAAGATGATTCGTCTGTAGCTACTTCCTTCTCTTAGCTTTCCCAAATTGTTTCATTGGATAGACATAATGGAATGTTTGTCTCTTGACTTTTTCCTGTCCTTTACCCATTGAATTAGAATGTTTTTCCTTGGGAATTTCATGAGTTTGCTGAGATGTAAATTCACTGTCTCTTTCAGTACAAAACATCACACTTAAAGTGTCACTAGTTGATGATGTGAATTCCAAGCCACTTTATCACCACTGGCTTTTGGGACTCAAAGATACCATCCATAGTGACACGAGAATTGGACCACTCATTTGTAATCTTTTTAAGATAAGTAATTTGAGTAACCAATTCATCGTTTTGAACTTAAGTAATGAGTTCTGTTCTGTTAGATAAGTGTTTTTAACAGTAAGAGGAGTCATGCTCTTTATCTGCTCCTTAAGGAGGGTGAATTCAGATTTTAATAGAGATTTCTCGGTCTTAAGCTGAGAAATTTCATCACATGATAGTGCTAAAGCTTCCTTCATATCACTAAAACGACTGATTACCTTTTCATCCTTTTTGAATAACTTTTCTTGCTTTACAATGTCCTCATCATGATTGATTGTAGGAATAGGTGCAACTTGAGGTCTAACATATTCTGTAATACCCCGAAAAAATTTAATTCCCATAAATATCAAAATGTCACAATTTAGATCTCTAAAATTACTATACAAAGCTTCACTACTAATTTTAAAATGCTCCAAATCAATTCCTCGCTGTCCTGAACCCCGTTCAACGGTCAACTGCAAAATATCAAACTGGAGGGGGGTGAGCTGGGGGGCTCAGTAAGAAAGGGGATACACAATATCACAGAAGCCAATGGAACACAAACACCAAATAACAATGTCCATGAAATTATAAATATGGACATGCCAATAAGACTCGTTTCATAAACCGAATAACCGATCAATCATACTTTACAGTCCGATGTACTAATTATGTTCGGGTCCAGTGACTCAACCAAATTAACCGAATTGTTGGCCGCCTTCGACGGAGCTGGACCCAACACAAACACAATAACCAATAACCGAGTCCACTGCGACCGTCACATAATTAGCTACATTGCAACTGTTCCATATAACACATCTCATATTTGAGAACAAATTAACACATAAATCATGCTTTTCAAATAATCATACCATTAACCGAGCAAGTCAATTCCAAAGCAATAATCAAATGGGACCGAACAAATGAACTACGTATCAATAAAATGGAGCACTACAATAAGACGGGTATAAAGAAACGACACGGAATCGATACTGCGTAGTCTCCCTTACCCAAAATCGCTAATAACGATCACCAAATGAATCCTTCAAAATGAACCCAGTATAATCCTACTAACAGAACACGAGCCATTCCATTTAAATACCATCACTCTTAATAGTTCTCGGGTTAATGGCCTTTTGTTTTTCTCAAAGTAGAAAACTGATTAGTATAAATAATTAGGATGAATGCTAGGATTGGATGAGTCACCAAGAGAAAATACCCATTTCACTACACCACCTGCTAAGCGTGTAACACCAATTGTGGGCCCCAAAAATATAAACACAAATTCGATCCATTTAGATGTCCGTCCCATCCACTTAATATTTTTATTTATTTATTTTTTTTCCAATCCGTCTCAAAATGTCGAGCTTAATTTCGGGATATTACAATATTCCCTCCTTAAAAAGAATTCGTCCGCGAATTCTATTTAATCTAGCTCTCGATTATCCTATACGAATACCCCAAGATCTTATGCCCGAGCTAGCTCACAAGCCTTAAGGTCGGGGTGTTGGGTTTCGTAGTAACATGCGCAGCGGAATTTAACATTTAAAATTTTGAAACCCAAAGCCATGGATCCGTTCATATGATTAAATCAAATACAACAAGATGAATAGAGGAATAACTAACCCTTGATGGCTATCAAATTTTTCTCTTTGGTCTTGGTGGAAATCTTGAAGCTTTATCACGAACAAATCACGAACTTTGTAAGATGATAAAATTCACCCTCTAGCGGTATCCACACTTCGAACGAATATCAAAGGAGCTTCTTTGATCTTGGTTGCTAGACCAATATTATGAAACACACTTTCACAATACAATAAAGAACTATATGGAATTTATTTTGTGAATTATTTTGTTCCTCAATCAATGATATCTTAGAACAAAATAAATTCTCTCTCAAACACTTTAGAGACTCACAAAAGCACTTGTTAATATGGTCTGGCCGAATTGGGGTTTTTATACACAATTAAGACCTATTCCAAATAGGTAACTTGTGCCAAAAACCTTTCCTAATCAAATTAGGAATTTTCCAACCGGCATACCGGGCGCCCGCCTGGTCCTACCCAGGCGCCCGTCTGTTTGGACAGAAAGTCCAATTCCTTTCCGGCTTGAACAGGCGCCCGCCTGGTGCAACCCAAGCGCCCGCTTGGTTGACCAGGAGGCCCAGTGTCGCGACCCCGGACCCCGCGATCCCGAGACCGCGATCTGGACGTCGACTCTAAAACCAAACTGTGAAATACCGAAGTTAAAAATTCCATTTGATACCAAAAGGTAATGATCCAAAGTTTTACAAAACCAAGTTCGATAAAAACCAATAACAACTATCATAAACTTCCACAAGTTTATGCCCAACAAAATACAAATATAAAATTCTTAACGACGTCATTGTTTGGTACAACTATCCGAAAAATGGTTACACATTTACATAATGTAAACCAACCTATAACAACCTTCCCCAAAAGAATGTATCCACACTCGACGTCCTCTTTTCTCGTGATCAGCGAGACTAATCCTTAGCACCTGGGGGGGGGGGGGGTTAAGGAAAAACAAAGATAAAAGAAAAGGGGGTGAGATAAATCTCAATAAGTTACTAATGCAACTACATGACATGCTATGATGCAAGAGGCAATAAGCAATAATAAATATCACATAGCACGTAGCATTTATCACATAACATATAGCAGCGGAAATAAACACATAACAAAGGATATAGCCAAGGTTTTCCAAACCGAATATCCAAATAAAGGATCGCTGCGCAGCTTCAATAATCAACAAATCATCATCTTCATAATAGCATGAAAGCCGAAGAGAAAACCCCGGTACCGGAACCAATAACCAATGAAGTGTCACAAGGGACGGGAGACATGCCACAAAGTCATGCTCCAAGTAAAGCTAAAGTGCACACAAAAGAGCTAGCTCTTCTCACATCCAAGGCCAACCTGGAGGAGGGTAATAATGGGGCAAAACAATGGTCAACATCATAATGGACTTGGCCGTGCCATCATAATGTTTCGCATCGCCCAAACACACACAAAATACCAGCTGGGCTTTCAAATAAATGCTAAGTAATAAATACTAGCTTAATTAAACAACTTAAGGTTCCAAAGTAGGGAACCAATCCAAATAAATCACCACAAAGGTAAACCAATATAAACCGCACATCAAAGATGAACCACATTCCAAAATGATACTTAATCAAATTCCATATCATATTTATTCGCAAAAGAATCAAATCCAATCAATAAAGTGTTCTACGGTGTTATCTTAAGTTAATGAGAAGGATTAAACCTAAACTAGTTAAGCCATTAGTTTTAAACCAAGCAAAAAGGGTCAAAATCCTGGACTAGTGGGCGGGCGGGCGCATGGCATGGGGCAGGCGGGCGCTTGTTTGGCCAGAAGGTCAGGGCGCTGAAAAAGGGGGTGCAGGCGGGCGCCTGGGTCAAGGCGGGCGGGCGCCTGGTCTGCGTTCTGGGCCGAAAAACAGAGCTGAGTTCATAAGGGGTTTATACCCTTTCACCAAATCCTCAAATCAAACACAACCAAAGATTCCCAAGGTACCCAAACCACATCTAACACAAAAGGGGACCTTAAGAACACCATAAATGACCCCAAACCAAGGATCAAACCCAACATCAACATCAATCACCATTTTTTTGACAAAAACCCAAATGAACCCCAAACAACATCTAAACTCATCCAAACTTCAATTATAACAACAAAGGCATTATATGAACATGATATGAGCATTTTAGCATAAAAATGGGGGAAAAGTAACTTACTTGAAAATAATGAAAGTTGACGGAATTCGATTCTTTTTTGTTCTACGCGATCCTATCGACGATCTAAACACATTTCACGTTTTAAGAAATGAGAGATGATGATGGGAAGATGGAGAAAATGAAGAGAGAAGGAAAGGGAGAAAATGCTTACCCAATGGAGGAGAGAGAGGGAGTTGTGCTGGGAATGGGAGGGAGTAGGGTGAGGGAGATAGAGTGTATGAGGGAGAAGGAGGTGTAGGGAGAGGGTAGGAGTAGGATTTAAAAACTTACACAAAGACCCCCTCCTCTAATACTACCCAACTCAATGCTCCCCACTAACAACTAAGACCCAATATTTCTACACTAGCACAAATGACCCTAATAAAATGCTAAGCATAATTATTATGAAACATAAAATGCACACATAATATTTAAATAAATAATAAATTAAATAAATAAACAAGCAAATAATTAAATAATAATCAATTAATTACTAATAAAATAGAGCTTAGATTTCGGGTCGTGACACCCAGAACTTTCCAGAAATTCCTTGGAGGTCCTCCGACCCTAAATGCCAATATAGTCCTCTTATTTAAGATTCGTTCTATTGTGTGTGACCCTCTAGGATTATACTAAGTTGGCAATGGGCTCAAACATGATCCCATAAGATATGATTAGGTTCTAGCAAACCGTCATACCTACCCAAATAGTATAACTAGATACAAGTTCGCATTCCTTTAGAATATGTCACAATCCTTTGTCCACGATGTCATTGAACACAAGTCATGGTCAAACAGTCAACTTGTTTTGTTCAATACTTTCTCGATTCCGAATATGTTGATAATTCAAATGCTGTTGATCCAATCAATCCATTTGAGTCCGGCCGAACATTTCATCAACATCATTCCTTCGAGGGGCCCAAGCTTGACATCTCTCCGTGGAGGGACAAATCCATTTAGCTTATTATTCTTCCCAACGGGAATCCGATTATGCCAATCATACCCTTTATAACTACCGTGTTAAGGTAGCATTTGAATATGTCAAACACAGTGTTCATCAAGTGGAAGACTATAATAACTTCATGTCTAAGGATTCAAATGACATAACTAATATGAGATATATGTACGACATAGACCATGACATAAATCTCATACAGCGGGTCATGTCCAGTACCTTGTTCCAAACAAGTACCCATAAATCTAACATGATCATCCCATGATCATTTAGCCTTTATACTAGTGCTTAACAAGTACTAGGGACGGGGATTATTATAAGTAAACATGAACAACAATAATAATCAAAACATCTCTTTATTGATATGAAATAAATGATAACAATTACAACGTTTATTAAACATGCCTAGGGCACCACTACCAACACGGGGTACCGCTCTGATTCCAACTGTCACGCCCCGGAAATTCCATAATTCCATAAATAATAAAATAGTACAATTTACATCTCTAAAATGCTAAATACCAAACCAGACGAGTGAACTCTGCTATAAAACCAACATAATACCATATACACGTCGATGACAAAACCACCTCAACTACCAAGACTATACCTCAACGAGATTATAACTCGGAGACTATTTACAAGTGCGGAAGCAAGAACAACTAATCATATATATATACCCAAATGACCACCGTACTTACATACTATACCCCCATGGCCTCACAAACACAAAGGCTACGTAGAGCAACTACCCCAAAAGTGTATAACCTGCTCTGAACAGTCCCACGACGACATCTGCTCTCACAACTTATTACCTTTAGCTTTCCTGTAAACTAAGGAAAACAACATTGAAAGGAACGGGGTGAGATAAATCTCAGTAAGTTACTAATGCAGCTACATGGCATGATATCATACATATTAACTGAATAATTAAATCATATAACAACCAATGAGAAGGCTCCCTATCGCCAACCGTCCCATACCAGTTGGAAATAACGACCAACTCAACATGCAGCACACAAGGCTGAAATAAACACGTTACAAAGGATACTGAGCCAAGGTTTCCCCAAAAAGGATATAACAAACTGAACCATATCAATCGGGCCGCATCGAAGAGCAGCATCAACAAGCAGCATCGAAGAGCTGAAGCAGGGGTTCCGAAAACCAAACCATAAGAACCAAAGTAACTACGGGGGGAATATGACACAAAGTCATAACCCAAATGCTCACTCGAGGGAGCTAACTCATCCCATCCATGGCCAATCTGGACTGGGGAAAAAGGACGAGTGGAAAAGCCTTATAGTAAACTTGGCTGTGTGCCACTATAATACTTTCCACCTCCACTCGATAACACAAAACCAGCTGGAATTTCAAACAAAGCACTGTAATAAATACTTGCTTAAACAACAACCGGGGCAATGATTCCAAAGTAGGGAACCAAGCCAAAAACCTCACCAGAAGCACACAAAAGAATCACTCGACGTCAATATCACACCCTTAACCCAACCAACTTATATCTTAACCTCATCCACTAATTCATTATGCTTCTACTGCATAAACTTTCCATGACCACGAAAACTAAGTTTTCTGAAGTCAATTAGTTTCCTTGGTCATGGAAAGTTTGTGCAGTAGAAGCATAATGAATTAGTGGATGAGGTTAAGATAGAAGTTGGTTGGGTTAAGGGTGTGATATTGACGTCGAGTGATTATTTTATGTGCTTCTGGTGAGGTGTTTGGCTTGGTTCCTTACTTTGGAATCATTGCTCCGGTTGTTATTTAAGCAAGTATTTATTACAGTGCTTTGTTTGAAAGTCCAGCTGGTTTTGTGTTATCGAGTGGAGGTGGAAAGTATTATAGTGGCACACAGCCAAGTTTACTATAAGGCTTTTCCACTCGTCCTTTTTCCCCAGTCCAGATTGGCCTTGGATGGGATGAGTTAGCTCCCTCGAGTGAGCATTTGGGTTATGACTTTGTGTCATATTCCCCCCGTAGTTACTTTGGTTCTTATGGTTTGGTTTTCGGAACCCCTGCTTCAGCTCTTCGATGCTGCTTGTTGATGCTGCTCTTCGATGCGGCCCGGTTGATATGGTTTAGTTTGTTATATCCTTTTTAGGGAAACCTTGGCTCAGTATCCTTTGTAACGTGTTTATTTCAGCCTTGTGTGCTGCATGTTGAGTTGGTCGTTATTTCCAACTGGTATGGGATGGTTGGCGATAGGGAGCCTTCTCATTGGTTGTTATATGATTTAATTATTCAGTTAATATGTATGATATCATGCTATGTAGCTGCATTAGTAACTTACTGAGATTTATCTCACCCCGTTCCTTTCAATGTTGTTTTCCTTAGTTTACAGGAAAGCTAAAGGTAATACGTTGTGAGAGCAGATGTCGTCGTGGGACTGTTCGGGGCAGGTTATACACTTTTGGGGTAGTTGTTCTACGGAGCCTTTGTGTTTGTGAGGCCATGGGGGTATAGTATGTAAGTACGGTGGTCATTTGGGTATATATATATGATTAGTTGTTCTTGCTTCCGCACTTGTAAATAGTCTCCGAGTTATAATCTCGTTGAGGTATAGTCTTGATAGTTGAGGTGGTTTTGTCATCGACGTGTCTATGGTATTATGTTGGTTTTATAGCAGAGTTCACGCGCCTGGTTTGGTATTTAGCATTTTAGAGATGTAAATTGTACTATTTTATTATTTATGGAATTATGGAATTTCTGGGGTGTGACATATTCACTCTTTCTGAGTTTGCTTCTAGCACTCAGATCACATCTAGAAAATAACAATCCACCATCGCTTTGATCCGGAGTGAGAAATCCTTGTTCAACGAGCTCGCTGATGGTTGGTCCTTTCTTCTTTTTCACTTCTTGAAAACCTGCAGATTTCTTGATAGGTTTATTCAAGATATTCATATCAGGAACATCCTTTGAGTAATCATCATCAGAATCATAAGTATCAACTTCATCAGCATTTGCCACCAAACAAACGAGTCCATCATCAGAATCTTCATCGCTCTCATCTGAGTCTGTTTCAATCCAAGTGTTCTGCTCATTTGCTGGTGATTCTTCTTCAGCAACCATTCCCTTGTGACGAGTGAATTTGGGAGTGAACTTGGGAGTATGGTTGCTCTTCTTCTGCATGTACTCAAATTTGGGAATTGGGCAGCTTGATGCAAAGTATCCAGGTTTCCTGCAATTAAAACAAACAAGGTCTTCTTTTCTTTTAGAATCACTGCTCCTCGTGAACTTTGGAGGAGCTCTGCTTATAGATCCTTGAGCTTTGTTGAATGAGCCGGGTTTTGAGAATTTTCTGAACTTCTGGAATCTCTTCACAAATAAAGCGAAGTCTTCATCATCCATGTCTAATAGCTCAGAAGTAGAAATTTTGGGATCTGAACTTTTCTCATCTTGTACCGGCGCAGGCGCATGCGCTTCTTCTCTATGCGCCACCATTGCTATGGATTTTGATTTTCCTTCAGGTTCACTGATGCGCTGAAGTTTGAGCTCATAAACCTTAAGATTTGCATAAAGGTTCCTTAAAGTCCATACATCTAAAGTTCCAGCGTCTTCAAGGGCGCTAGATTTGTGTAGGTATCTCAATCCAAAAGCAGCAAGGAAATTTGTATTTAATTCCTTATTGGAGAACTTCTTTCTAAGTGAAATACAGAGATTGATAATTTTACAATAGCGTTCATAAGTCTGTCTCAATGTTTCACCGGGGAGTTGAGAGAAATTGTTGAATCTCTTTTGCACTTCGTATCTCTTGTTCTCCTTGCAAACAGTATCTCCTTCTATATTCTCTTCAATAGCATCCCATAACTCATTGGCGGTAGCACAATGCATGACTTGTTGTTTCATGGCCGTGCTTAATGTGCTTAGGAGAATGTTTCTTGCTTTGCCATCATTTGCAACTCTTCTTGTTTCTTTTTCAGACCATTCTTCCTTTGGTTTCTTGATGGTTGGTTGAGCAGCGTTGGTGCACAGATTTGGATTCGCTTTCATTGGGATGTAAGGTCCATAAACTATGGTGTCATGAAGCCTTTCATCGATTGAGGTGAGATGAGTCAAGATGCTGAATTTCAACACGTCAAAATGATCTTCATCAAAGACTGGAACATGTGAGTAGTTAGCAGTTGCCGAAGGTTTTGAGTTTGCCATATCATATCGGCACCCAAGCTGTTAAGCTTGAAAAACAAAAATGTTTTATAAAGGTGTTTCCTCTGATACAACTTGTTGGTCCCAAAGGGAAACAAGGGTATGGAAAATAGCTAGAGGGGGTGAATAGCTGTTTTGAAACTCTTTTCGTACACTTGAAAATTCAATGGCAAATGCGCACTTAATCAAATAAGCATTATGAAATGCGCCTAAGTGAGTGAGTGAAATGCACAGCGGAATATTTAAGTAAAGTAGGCGCAAATGATTAAAGGGGGCGCAACACACACTTTAAGTATTTTGGCTCAAAGTGAGTGAAAGAGGAAACTAAGGCAAATGATATAACCAACACAACACAATACAATCCAATCAATCTACAATGAATAAACAAGCAAATAGTGAGATAAGATAATAACTTGAAAGTAAATGACAAGAAATTAATACGTGCTATTTGGAGAGGTTCGATCGGGAAATGATCTACGTCCTCTACCAAGATGGTTAGTCTTGGATTTCTAATGGAGATCTTATAATATAAGTGAGTGTTACAAATTACAACGTTTGAGCTTATACACTAACTCAAGATCTAATATTCTATGAAGAACAAATCCTAGACAAAACCGGTGTATATCTTAAAGAAAGATCTAAGTGATCAAACTTAAAGAGTTGCGTCTGTGTTCTTAGTTTTAAGGCTCTTTAGATCTATGAGATTTAGAGCACAATAAAACTAAAGTGTTTTTGCTTGAGGATCTGGGCTAAGGATGAAGGTATGAAGATGTTCTTGAGAATTCTGGAAAATCAAAGGTAATCTTCAACAAATGCTTGAGAGAGAAATTTTGAATATCTTAGCAACTTCAAAACATTTGAAGTTATGGGGTATTTATAGTAGAACTCCAAAAACTACCCGTTTGAAATCCCTTGTGGATAAGGTTAAAGAACAGATGTGTTGTCGCTCATTGAGTGAAGCATGTGTCCTTTATAGTTGTTTAGACACATAACACAAATATGACCGTTATGGACAGGTGTCCTTAGATGCGGGTGCATACGTGTTATTTAACCACCGTTGGATCATTTGCATAGTTTGAATTTCTTCAATCTTCAAGTCTTCAATGAATCACCAAGTGTTGATTTAACATCAAAGAGGGCGCAAGAGCAATTTGGGGCGCGTAGCATAGCGCGCGCCTATGAGGCGCATAGGTGCAGGCTATAGGCGCATGGCGCAAGGTGCATGGCGCGAGCCTTAATCAACATTGTGATTTTCTTCAATCCTGACATTCTTGCCCTATTCCAAGCCTTTCTATTACAATGGACTACCTAAAAAAATGAAGTATGAATACTTCTTACATGTGGGTCTAAAGTCCATGAAGAAAAACTTAGGTGATGGATCAATCAAATCTAATCAATCCTATTACATTGAAACTGAGATATAAGTGGGCATACCCAACAAAAACATTGAAAAAACTAATTATGAGAATAATTGGGTTTAGGGGTCAAATTACAATAAGAAAAGAATATTAATGTGATCATTCATATTACCTGACGAATCGGTCTTTCTATCATGATCATTGTGTGTGTGTGTGTGTTTATTGTTTAAGACCGGATCCGAGGATTGCCTACGTTCTTCTCAACGTGAGAAGCTCAGGTCAACGTAGTTCATTGATGAATTTAGAATAGAGAGATGAAGCGGGATCATGCATAAGGGAGAGGGCGTATATATCTAAAGATTAGGGTTTAGAAATAGTTCCTAGATCGTGTTATGATTTGATGAAACCCTAGGATCATCATCAGCCATGTTATGTGCACATAAATAAGGATTAAAATTCTAGATCTAATATGTTACGCAAAATAAGTCTTAGATCTAGCATAATAATAAGAACATCATGAAAGTATATGAATGAACATGTAAAACATGAAGATCGCTACCCTAAATATGACATATATTATGAATTTAGACTAACTATGAACATGAAGAACGCATGAAGAACATATAAATATGAATGAATAAACATAATGAAATCATGCATAAAGTAGATCTATCCTAAGAACATAATAAGAAAAGTAAGGGGACTTACCTTGCTAGGTAAGAACTAGATCTTGGATCTCCTTGAAGATCAAAGAGAGGTGGAAAAGAGGGTTTTTGAGGAAGTTGAGAGGGAGAGAAGCAGTCTGGGAATCGCAGCTACTAGGGTTTTCCTGTATGTGAAAGATGTCCCCAACTACGGCTGAGAAGGGCTGTATTTATAGGGAAAACGGGATATGGGAAGACTGTCCGCACGGCCAGATCATAGCCGTATGGCTTTGTAGGAGCCGTACGGCTCCCTTGCCATGTCTTGTTCCTTAAGTTTCCCTCTAAGGTCCTTGGAGGGCTTTGGGGGAAATCTTAGAAAGGTCCATGGATACTCCTAAATGCCTAAGAAGTCCCTGGAAGGTCCTAAGAAGGGTTTTAAGCTATTTTTCAGGCCGGGTACTACCATTATAGTATTCTTAATTATGGAATCCTAATCTACATATACTTGTATATATTTTAATTCCCAATGTTTCGATAATAGAGTTGTATATATATTATGTTTCCTTAAAAGATAACATTCCTTATTAGATAACAATTCATATACCTAGTATTTATCTCTTTTTTGTGCAGCACTATTAATGGACTATATAAATGCGGCTCTTCTCAGATCTGAAGCACGGATTTCATAGAGCAAAAATACATAGATATATCCCAAATATTTGTGAGAAGTTTTCATGAGGAGCTGCCTGTGGATGTATGTCGAGTTGTGTCTCACGTCTTGACACATATCTATTTTCCTTCAAAGTGTTTGATTCTTAATTTTTATTCTAGCCTCTGTTTTGCTGCTTGTTCAACATAATGATTGCTTACTTAAGATCAACACTTCATTCTTTCACACGGATTTCAAGGCTTTTTCTGAGACTTACTTTTGTCTTGTATTCGGTTTTGGGAGGTGTGTTGTGAACATATTGTGAACAACACATCATAGATTTTCATCAAATCCTAGAGATAGGTTTTGTTTTAGTATTTTTATATTTTTCACATTTTACTAGCCTTTGTTTTAGTCTGTAAAACAGTCTTTTATTAGTGAAGTTCTTTTTGGGCTTATAGCCTAGTTTGCTGGAGTGGAACCAGCAGACGATTAACTCTTTTTTTTTTCATTGTGCTTGTGTTGGTTTGTGTGAGGTTGTGTACCACATTTGCACACACATCCATCTTCTGATTTGTGTGAGTTGTTTTCTGACATTCCCAGCTACACCAAAACTTTCAGTATCTTAATAAAATTCTTTGTTTTTTACCAAATGCAATCACTTTACCCGATTGCCGCCCTATAGGCAATGCTGGGATGCCTGTTCCTTGAAGGTGGCAGTGGAAGCGGGGATTAAGGGAGCAAGTATGCGTCTTTTAAATCCCATGCTATTGTATTGGGGAGGTTGGGGCCATTTTTTACTGTGGGTTATCTCTTGGTGGTGTAATGTGAGTTAGGAAATGGGATTTTGGATATGATGACAAGTTACCCTTGTGATGAGTGTGATTTGTAAGAATTTAGTTGGTCTAATGTGAAAAGTTACTGCGATATTTGCTGGTTGTTTTTTGTGGTGGTGAACTGGTAATATGTAGTCGGATTCTTGCATAACTAATCATACTGTACTTTCAGAGGTTTTTTTTTATATATGTAATTAATTTCACTGACACTAATTGGGTCGTTCTTGTGAAAAACGTGTTTTACACTAAGCTATAGAAAAACATGTTTCTCATAATTGCCTTCTCTAACATTATCATATGCCTGTTCCAATATTATAAAGTGTATGTTGTAATATCACACTTATAAATATTCAAACAGAAACTTTTAGGGTTAATGATAATTTAGGACCTGAACTCCAGGGGGGTGCGTCTAAAAGGGGCATGGTTTTTTTTTTCCGCTAGATCAGGGCTCAATATCTAAATTTTTCGGCAGTTAAGGGCTTTTTGACGGAAATCGTTAGAAAAGTCAGTTAAGTACCATGTGTCGAGCACGTGATCGACTAAATGGATGGATTTGTAACGATATTAGTTAGTAAGGTTTTTAGCGAAATTTTTGAAATTCAAAAGGTTTAAAAATGAAATAAATATTTTTTCTAAAAAAATAATCTTTTTTCTAAATAATCAAGTATATTTAGATTATTTTCTAAATAATAAATTTAAAATAAAGAAAATTATAAATAAATTTAAATTTTATTCTATGAACATAATAAATTACTTTTTACATTCACCAAATTTAAAACAACATAAAGTAATTATCACTATTTACAATGGAAAGCTTTTATTACTTTTTTATTAGTAGGACCCACTCGAAATAGGACATCCCAAAATGGAAAGTTTTTTTTTTATTAGTAGGACCCACTTGTCATACTCACAACTTCTTTTCATTTATTATTCCCCACCCACTTTCTTTCTCCTTCATACTCACAACACCTACTTTTCAAACAACTTTTTAAAATAAAATATTATTATTCCTTAATCCCCGTGTCAGACCAAGAATCCTATTTCGGATGGGACGGAGGGACTATTATAGATACTTAATATTATTATACATCATTTAAAAAAAATAGAATTATTAAAATATAAAAAAAATATCCACATTCTTATTTAAAAGGATTAATTATAATTTAATAGAAACTTTAACAAAGTAAATTTAAAAAAAAAAAAAAAAGAAACCCAGCAAGAACAAGCCTCCATAGAAAAATGGGTTAATGACAGATTAGGGCCTGAACTCCAGGGGGGTGCGTCTAAAAGGGGCCTGGGTTTTTTTCCCCGCTAGATCAGAGCTCAATATCTAAATTTTTCGGCAGTTAAGGGCTTTTTGATGGAAATCGTTAGAAAAGTCAGTTAAGTGCCATGTGCTGTGCACGTGATCGACTAAATGAATGGATTTGTAATGATATTAGTTAGTAAGGGCTTTAGTGAAATTTTTGAAACTTGGAGGGCTAAAAACTTTCAATTAAATTATCATATACTCCCTCCCATCTCTCTCTTTGCTCAACCCCCCCCCCTCCTATCTGTTTTCTCCTTCAATTAAAAAGTAATTATCATATATAAATAAATTTATCAAAATTATTAAACAAATTAATCTAATAGCTATATTAAATATAAAAGGATTTAGATTATTTTCTAAATAATAAATTTAAAATAAAGAGAGTTATAAATAAATTTAAACATTTCCCTTTTCAAAATTATTAAATATGAATCTTTGCTACCAAAATGTACAAAAAGTTGATATTTTCAGATGTCACTTAAAATAACATTTGGACACTCATTTAGGGACATACTCCCTCCGTCCCATTTCAAATTGCAAAATTTATCATTTTGGGTGTCTCAACTAAAATTGCAAAATCTTTAAATGGAAAGTTTTTAATACTTTTTAATTAGTGGGTCCCACTTCTCATACTCACATCAACTAACTCACTTACTATTCCCTACCCCACTTTCTCTCTCCTACCCAACTATCTACGCTCACAACACATCACATTTTTTTCTTTTTTCTTAATTCCCGTGTACACCTAGTATTTGCAATTTGAAATGGGACGGAGGGAGTAGGTAGTATTAACAAAAATTATTAAACATTTCCCTTTTCATCATCTTCCATGAACACCCAACCATCCTCCACTTTAAACCACCATAGCCACCGCCGTTCACCACCATCCAACACCTCCACCACTTAGCACCACCAAAATGAGTGTCCAAAAACACCATTTACCACCCATAGCCACCATCGTTCACCACCCAGAAACGCACACACGCACACTCCCACAAAAATACAAAAACAACGCTCTTTATTTTTACCGGAGTCGGAGATGAGATCTGGAGAAGAAGAAGAGAGTTGGGAGTCGCCGGCGGCCGCCACAACATTGCAGCAATGGCAATGGACTGGGTGCTAGAAATAAATCGAATCAAACAGTGAAATCCCCAAAATCATCAGCTTCTTGAGCTCAGAAAACCTATCAATCTGCACAATGGCAATGGACTGGGTGCTAGAAATAAGGTATTTCGGGAGAAAAAAGGCGATCGAAGCGATGATAAATTCTGGCTTGATGAAGAAATTGGTGGAATTACAGAGATCAGAATTGGGTGGGGATTTTATTGAATCGGGAAATTTGAAGAAAAACAAAGCCGGATACCTAAGTTTCTTAGGCGATCCCGGCGGTGACAACGGTGATGAGATCTGGCCGATCTAAGATGAGGAAGCTCGTCGGAGATGAAAGTGAGACTGGAGAAGAAGAAGAGAGTTGGGAGTCGCCGATCGGTCGTCGATTGAGGGGAACGAGCGAGGCGGAGGCGGCGGCGGCCGATCGGTCGTCGATTAAAAGGGGAGGAGGGGGTGTGCGGCTTCAACAAATCTGGAGAAAGGGGTGTTGATGGATTGGGGTAGGGGAAAACAGAGAAAGAGAGAGTTGGGAGTCGCCGGTAGTTGGGAGTCGCCAGCATAGGTAGTCGCCAGCGTTGGTGAAGGAGAAAACAGATAGGAGGGGGGGTTGAGCAAAGAGAGAGGTGGGGGGGGGGAGTATATGATAATTTAATTGAAAATTTTTAGCTATCCAAGTTTCAAAAATTTCACTAAATCCCTTACTAACTAATATCATGTTGGGTTTCGTAGTAACATGCGCAGCGGAAATTATCATTTAAAATTTATGAAACCCAAAGCCCATAGATCCATTCATATGATTAAATCAAATACAACAATATGAATACTAGAAAAACTAACCCTTGATGACTTTGAATTTGGTCTTTGATCTTGGTGGAGAAATTGAAACTTTAATCACGAACAAGTAAGAACACGAACTTGAAGATGATAAGCTTCACCCTCTAGCGGTATCCACACCACGAACGAATATCAAGAACACTTGATCTTGGTTGCTAGACCAAATTGTGAAACACATTTTCACAAACAATATGAACTATATGGAATTATGTATGTGTATTATTTTGTTATTCAATCTAAGAAGTCTTAGAACAAAATAATTCTCTCTCAAACCTTTTGGAGACTTGCACAAAAGCTATATCTTGATTCTGGCCGAATTTGGCTGTTTATATACAAGTTAGACCTATTCCAAATAGGAAACTTGTGTCTAAACCCGTCCAAAATTCTTTTCCAAATCAAATTAGGAAACCAGTCCCGACATGGTGTGCGGCCGCCCAAAACCCTTGTGCGGTCGCACATCTATCTGGAAGGTTTCTGGTATTTTCTGAGCCAAAATGTGCGGCCGCCCAAGCCATTATGTGCGGTCGCACACTTTCCCCAGATTTCCCCAATACCCAAATTCCAATATAGTCCTTATTTAAGATTCGTTCTATTGTGTGTGACCCTCTAGGATTACACTAAGTTGGCAATGGGTTCAAACATGAAACCATAAGATATGATTAGGTTCTAGAAAACCGTCATACCTACCCAAATAGTATAACTAGATACAAGTTCTCATTCCTTTAGAACATGTCACAATCCCTTTATCCACGACGTCATTGAACACAAGTCATGGTCAACAAGTCAACTTGTTTTGTTCAATACTTTCTCGATTCCGAATATGTTGATAATGCAAATGACATTGATCTAATCAATTCATTTGAGTCCGACCGAACATTTTCATCAACATCATTCCTACGAGAGGCCCAAGCTTGACATCTCTCCGAAGAGGGACAAATCCATTCAGCTTATTACTCTTCCCTACGTGAATCCGATTATGCCAATCATACCGTTTATAACTACCCGTTTAAAGGTAGCGTTTGAATATGTCAAACATAACGTTCATCAAGTGGAAGACTATAATAACTTCATGTCTAAGGATTCAAATGACATAACTAATATGAGATATATGTACGACATAGACCATGACATAAATCTCATACAGCGGGTCATGTCCAGTACCTTGTTCCAAACAAGTACCCATAAATCTAACATGATCATCCCATGATCATTTAGCCTTTATATTAGTGCTTAACAAGCACTATGGATGGAGATTATTATAAGTAAACATGAACAACAATAATAATCAAAACATTTCTTTATTGATATGAAATAAATGATAACAATTACAACGTTTATTAAACGTGCCTAGGGCACCACTACCAACATATCATTACAAATCCATCCATTTAGTCGATCACGTGCACAGCACATGGCATTTAACTGACTTTTCTAATGATTTCCGTCAAAAAGCCCTTAACTGCCGAAAAATTTAGATATTGAGCCCTGATCTAGCGAGAAAAAAAACCCAGGCCCCTTTTAGACGCACCCCCTAGAGTTCAGGCCCTAATCTATTATTAACCCTAGAAAAATTGATTGCTCCTTCCCCTTCGTCTTTCCTTTTTCCGGCCACTCCATTGAATCAGCCCAACAAAAAACCCAGCAAACTATAACCCCCTTTCTACATCCTCTGGTTTATTGAACTAGCCCAACAAAAACAAACACACACGCACTCACTGTGGCTCCGACTCATTTTCTCTTTGAATCTCCACAGCTTCGAAAAACCGGTGGAATTACTCTTCTTATTAAACTCCGGCGCAGCTCCTTTCGTCCACGTGCAGTACGGTCCAGCCGCCACTCCCTCAATTGCTTCAGATTCCGACGAAATAGACACCGTCTGAGGCGTTTCAATGAAAACCTTATCCACTGGCGACCGTGAAGGCAACCGATCGACGGTCGCATCGTAACCTAAGAGGAGATCCTGGTTGAATAATGGAAAAATAGGTCGGATCTGACCGTCCAGGAACACCTTGTCGGCGGCAATCGGCGATACATCGTCGGAAGTTCGAGAGAGAGAGAGAGCTGGGAGTCGCCGGCATCTGGGAGTCGCCGGCGTTTGGAGTCGCCGAGAAATTAGTGAGGGTCGCCGGTGTAGGGAGAAAAAAGAGAGGAAGGGGGTTGATCAAAGAGAGAGACGGGAGGGAGTATATGATAATTTAATTATATTTGCAAAAAAAAACTTTTTAGCCCTCTAAGTTTCAGAAATTTCACTAAAACCCTTACTAACTAATATAATTACAATCCCATCCATTTAGTCGATCACGTGCTCGGCACATGTCACTTAACTGACTTTTCTAACGATTTTCGTCAAAAAGCCCTTAACTGCCGAAAAATTTAGATATTGAGCCCTGATCTAGCGGGGAAAAAAACCCAGGCCCCTTTTAGACGTACCCCCCTGGAGTTCAGGCCTTAAATTGTCATTAACCCAAACTTTTATACACTCAAACAGGCACTTTTAGAGGTAGTATTATGATTGTCATATTCAAGCAGACATTTTTATACACTCAAACAGTCACTTTTAGAGGTAGTGTTATGATTGTCCGTTGTAGTGTTAAGACTGCCTTTCCTAGTGTTGAAAAGTGCCTCTTGTAGTGTTGAAATATGCCTCTTACATTCTAAACAAGTGGTTGGTGAGCTTTTAAAAGTTAAAAAACATATGTCTGCCTTAAAGTTAACAAATGCCTCATGTATTGAAAACTGTCTCCTGTAGTGTTAAAAAGTGTCTGCTGTGTTTTATAAGTTCCAGTTATTTACAGCAATGCCACCGCGTCTTTTAAGTAATGCTCCTCTTATTTACAAAAATGCCACTCCGCATAGAAAAAACACGTTTTACACTAAAACGCGTGTAAACGCGTTTTTCCTAAGATTTTCTGTTGGGTGGCCGCCTCCCATCCTGCAAAGCTCATTTTTCATTGCTCGTCTTTCTTTTTCATTTTGTCACATGCATTGTTAATTGTGATCCCTTGTGCTACTTCAGGTTTAGTGTGGTTAGTGCTGTGTAGGAAAAAATGAAAACCGACCCGAACTGGCAAAAACCGAACAAACCGAGCCGACATAAACCGATCCCGGCTGTTGTCTATAGGCCACGGTTTTTTTTTTTATAAATAAACCGATCAATCAAGTTCGGTTTCGGGTGGAACGTAAATAAACCGATGTAGCTACCGTACCGAACCGAATAGCAATACTACGTCGTTTTGTTATCAATATATATACATATTTTCTAAATTACTCTCATATTCATCGTGTTCTCACTCAGAATCTAAGCGCCACTCCATCCCTCTCTCTCTCTCTCAACCCCGACTACAACCCTCAAATTCGCCATCGATTCTTCAAGTTCAAGCCTCCAAGCCATCACCCATCACCAAACTGACCTTCTCCCTCTCCTTTGCTTTTGCCGACAAGATGTTTTGAGTGGAAACCCGAAATTGGATTATTCATTTTAGGGTTTGATTGCAGCGCCTCAAGGCTCAGTCTTGGACCTCCAACATTTCCGGTAAGCTTCTGTTCACTCTTTCTTCATTTTTTGTAATTCCCCTTTCCATGAATCTCTCATTCAAAATTAATTTCTTACACAGAAAAAAACTTTCCCCTTTCCATTGGTGTTTTTTGGTCTAAAGAATGCCTGCATAAATTTTTCTGAATTTTCAATTGAAAAAGATTTGGTCTAGTTATTTCCATTGTGGGACTGTTTTGGGACTGTTTTTTGGAACTATTTTTTGGGTGTGTGTAAATCTGATAATATTTCAATTTGTTGATAATAAGGATGCAAATGAGAATAATAAGAGATATAATGATGGAATGACTCTTAATGAGATGCTTCGAAACAATGACGAGATTGAAATAGATGAAGGTGATGATAATGGTGAGCCTAAACAGGGTCGAAAAAAATCAATTGCATGGCAGCATTTTGTTATGATAGATCCGATAGAGGGTGAGGGAGGTAAGGAGGCTAAGGGAGGTAAGGGGGTAAGGGTCAAGAACCATATGCAAAATGTAAGCATTGTGGGCAAGGAATGAAATGTGATTCTAAAAAAAATGGTACTGGGGGTTTATTGAACCATTTGAGGCATCATTGTCCTACCTCTCCCCTTTCAGTAAAGAAGGGTGATATGAAGAAACAATCGACCTTATCTTTTAAACCTGTCGGGAAGGGGGAAGGTACTTCTCTAGCTACTCATTCATATAGTTATGAGAAGTGTAAACGTGCACTTGCAAGAATGTGCATAAAGGACAATAAGCCTTTTAGTATTGTTGATGATGAAGGATTTAGAGAATTTCTTGGCAGATGAATCCATTATTTAAAGTTCCTTCAAGGTGGACAATAGCTAGAGAGTGTATGAAGGTTTTCAATGAGGAGGCAGCAATTGTTAAAAAAATGTTAAAGAATCAAACAGTTTCTCTTACTACTGATACGTGGTCATCCATTCAAAATATTAATTATATATGTCTTACCGCGCACTGGGTTAATGATGAATGGGTTTTGGTGAAAAAGCTTTTGAATTTTTGTCCCATAACTAATCATAAGGGGGTAACAATTGGAAAGTTGGTTTATGGATGCTTACAAGAGTGGGGTATTGATCGTGTCTTCACTGTGACCGTAGATAATGCTTCTTCAAACGATGGGGCTATTTGTTATTTGAAAACTATGCTTAAAGGACCCAATGCCATTCTAGATTGTAATTATTTGCATTTGAGATGTGCTCATATTATAAATCTTGTTGTAAGAGATGGGTTAGAGCAACTAATTGGTTATTGAAAAGATGAAAGAAGATCTCAGCTATTTGCATGAATTAGTAGTTTGTTTGTTTTTTGGCATTCTGAAACATTAGTAGAACTATTATATTTTATTTTATTTTTTCTTGAAGCAGTAGAATTATTGTAATTGGCTTGACAATATTAGTAGCTTTTATTTCCTTTGAAGCAGACACTGAATGAGACGTTATATTTTGATCACAAAAGTAGTTTGCTTGCCCAAGAGTATCTTTCATCATTTTGTACATTAACTATATACAAACTTGTGGACATTTTTATTTTCGGGCCTGCTGATCATTGCTGCCTATTCAGCCCAATAATATTAATCAGTAAGAAACCGACACCTACCGATACCGATCATACTGAACCCGAAAAATCGACCCTACCGATACCGACCATAAACCGAAGGTGACGGTTTTTTTTAATCAGAAACCGACCAATTCGGCTCAGTAGCGGTTTTGCCAAAAAACCGAGCCGAGCTCACCCCCTAAGTGTGGTATTTGGAGCATTCTAAGGACAATCACATTTTTCATGCTAATGCCACCTTCAGTTCTTTGCTCTCATCATTGGTTGCTTTCTTGGTGCAGTATGAACCAGAGTTGTTCCCTGGATTGATCTATCGTATGAAACAACCAAAAATCGTTCTTCTTGTATTTGTCTCCGGAAAAATTGTGTTTACAGGAGCTAAGGTGATGGTCTTGGCATTTGACAAAAATTATAAACTAGTAAATAACTTTACGGTTTTACGAAAATTGTTCCAAAGTAAATGTCCAATTATTTATTTTTTTAAAATTCGATATTGATAAGAGCAATTTTTTATTTATTTTTTAACATTCATTTTGAGATGGAGAGAGTAATTAAATTAACAAGAGGAGGTCTCATGTGCAACGGTTGCACCGTGCGACAGGAGCCTACATTCTTCTTTTTTTTCTTTTTTTTTTATTGCCACCTCCAACCTTTTTTTTCTCCCAACAAAAGTAACACTTATTATAACGAAATGTAACCTTTTTTTCTTTTCAAATGTAACATGTTTTTTTTTAAAAATGTATCACAATTTTACTGCAATAGATTAAAGATAACATAAAGAATGACAACTAAACTAATGTCACACTTTTTATAACGGAATGTAACACTTTTTTTTTCAAATGTAACACTTTTTTTTTTTCAAATGTAACACTTTTTTTAAAATGTACCACAATTTTGCTGCAATAGATTAAGATAACATAAAGATTGACAACTAAACTAATGTCACACTTTTTATAAAATAATGTAACACTCTTTTTTTCAAATGTAACACTTTTTTTTTTCAAAATTAACATAAGATTAACAAACTAAACTAATGTTATATCTTATAAAAAATGAATGTAATATTTTTTCCTCAGTTGTAACATATTATATTCTTAAATGTAACATTATATCTGAAAATGTAACAATTTTTTATTGAGAAAGTAGCAATTGAAATACAAACCCGATTATATATATGAATTTTTACTCTTTTTTTAAAGAAGAAAAGTAACATTTACTAAATAAAAATTATAATCATATATTCACTTTGTTATACTTCAAATATTACTTTTTTTAACCACAAAACTATCAAAAAATTTAATTTTTTTTTGTATAATTGTTGTTACATTTGACTGTAAAAGTGTTACTTTTTGAATATTAAACTGTTACTTTTATTAGAACAGAGTGTTACATCTCAACTGACAAGCAACTCAAACTTTTTGTGTGTAAAAAAATATTTTTTTTAAAAAAAAAAAAAAAAAAACATATCATGACTTATGTAGTTTTGTTCATCTCGTCGAGACGAACACAACGGTATTTTTAATTTTTTTTTTTCTGAGTTATAAATCTCAAGATATAGCATTTTAAAGTTACTGTGCTTTTTTTTCTAAGGAAGACACGTGTCACGATCTGGGAAGAGGGAGGGCTAGATCCAACGATCGGCTGTAGCACAGCAAGTGGCTGCGAGAAGCAGCGGAACAATCCAATAATTTTATGAATATCTAGATATCTCTAGACAATGGGCACACTTTGATTTTTTTGGTCAATTTATGCTTCTTGCTTACTCCCTCCGTCCTATTACAATGGGCACACTTTGACTTTTTTTGGTCAATTAGGTCAATCTTTGACCATAATTTTATGAATATCTAGATATATCTAGACAATTCTAAAAATTGATAATGATAGTATTTCTAATAGTGAAACAATAACAATTTTTAGAATTTCATAGAGATATTTAAATATTCATAAACTTATGGTCAAAGATTGACCTGACCAAAACAATCAAACTGTGCCCATTGTTATGGGTCGGAGTATGTCACATGCGTTTGCTTTCTCAATTTTTTTCCTGCCACAGATATGTCAGTATAACATTGTGTGTGGAGAATGGATTGAATTGACTTGTGAAAGATGACAGGGAAGGACACCTCCTCACAACTCACGCTAGCAAACATAAAATAGATTCTTCATCTGGCCAAACCTCACCTCATTGCCCAATAAGGTTGAAGGAACAACTAAAATTTAGAAAGAAAAAAAGACTAGCACTAGTAACATCATCATAACCATTGAAACATATAGAACTAACACTGAAGAAAAAAAAAAAAAATTGAAATAGAAAATAAAAACCTAAAACCCAAACACCACACAAGGAGGTGCGAATCTGTTAAAACAGCTGTAGTTGACTGACCCCATCATACCAAAACAAAAAGAGCCTACCACCCTCTGGCCAAGACACTTGCGCTCTTGACATCTTAAGTTTGTTCAAGCAGGCAGGAAGCAAAGGCAGATCCAATAGGGCGGTACATCTCTGAGGAGGAGGGAGAAACAACAAAAACTGATGGTATCCGTCCCTCCCTATATATATACTACACATTTCTCTGACCAACATCTCAGCCAAAGCCACCGCCCCATACACATAACTTGACCTATGCAACCCCATTTACTATAATCTTCTTCTCTGAAGCTACACCTGGTTTAGCATCTTCTTCTGCTTTAGTACTCCCCTTCACCACAACATCTCCAACCGACCCTTTCTCAAAAATCTTGGCATCGCCATTCAGCTGAGCAGATGGCAAGTTGATTTCCTCAGCTTTCTGAGCTACTCCTTCCACCTTTAGGCTATCTTTGCTTTTGTCATCGTTTGCTATCTTTCCTTCCCATACCTAACAGAATAAAGCATAAAGTAAATTTTAGCCAATTCTATTCCACAAACAGAAGGGTAAATACAATTAAAAGGATAACCTTGTCCTACAAGAGGCTGTCATTTTGTGTGTGTGTGTGTGTGTGTGGTCCAGGAAAGGGCATACACCATTCCAACACCAAAATGGGAGAAGAAATTAGATACCTGTTTCTGGAACTGCTGTTGCTTAGCCTTTTTCTCCTGAATTCTCTTCTGTCTATCCTCGTAGAAATCAAAGTCCTCCAATATGCTTTGCTTGCTTGCCTGCTCCTTGAATATTTTAAGCATTTGCAAACCTTGCTCCAGCTTCACCTGGCATTAAAATAAAAAGTTAATAAAACAAATCTCAAAGGAAGAAAGAAGACTGAGCTATATTACACGAACCTGCTCGACCAAACAAGATTCTGAAAATTAATTGAACAAATTATTTCAAGGAAAAAGAATGAGCGACATTAAAAATACAAGAGGAAACAAATACCTCTTGTGTGTCCCTGCTATTAGTGACAGGCTTATTCTCATTGTTTTCAAGGGTGATGTGCTTCAATAAACTGTTGGGTAAATCCTTCACAATGTGCCACTTAACAGGAAAACAGCCAATCCATTTATCTTGTTGCCAATATTCCAAGCTCTTCTCAAAATCAACAGGTCCGACCATCTCAGCGACACCAACAAATTGCCCACTAGTATTGACCTGCAAGGCAAAATGCAAGAGGCAGATTGGAATCGACAAAGTATCGAGAAAAAAAGTCATATCAAACTAATTTATGTAGCACAATGCTTACAGAAAAGAAGAGAAAAACAGGACATTCTCCAGATTTCTGCTGTGCTTCCTGGTAGGCAGAATCAAGCTTCTTGTTTCCATTCTGAGTGCTGGCCCAAACATTGTACTTTACGCTCTTGTGAACATCATCCTCGCTGTATGACTTAATAATATAGAACTTGGCATCTGTGTAAGTCACAGGGAAATCTTCCCGGTTGTATTGTTCCCTGTCTGGAATCACACACACCTTCTCCTTCTCAGTTTCTTCAGTTACAGTCAAGGGTATGTTCTGTCCCTTGACAGCTATAGTGATGGGCGTAAAGCCTTTTTGGTTTTTAGAGCTCTTGGCTCTTGGTCCCCGGTTCAGCTCATTCAAGCCATCCATGTTTTCATTACCATACCCATAGAAGCCATTGGCACGGCCCCTGGGTTTGTACTTGCTATCAACAGATAGCCAACCACGACCACTGTTACGTGAATCATAAGCATTTGATCCATATCCGTAGCCAGATCGGTAAGTATTACCATACTGGCTGTATAACTTGTTGGGGTACATTCGATTCATGTATCCACTTGCTGCTCCCATGCCAGACAGCGGTCTGGTATTCTGCAAACCCTGCAATTTGTAAACAATGTCTTCAAATGTCAGAATTCCCAGATTTCTAAGCAGCTGAGAAATACATAGACTTGAGGTGAAGAATATAAAATCAATGAATTCCATGAGTAGAATAGGACCAACAAATAACTTAATACAAGAAGTAAAACTCTTAAATTATGTCTCAATTATGAGTCTATTGACAAAGTCTTTATGGTGGGGAGGGGGGGAAAGATTTACATACCATGAGATACGAATGAGGACGGGTATTCTGATTCCTTGAGGCAGCCCCATTCCCATTCGACATGGATGAATTGATAGGGGTGGTTGTAATAGGCCTATGTTGTCCATCAGAAAATAATGGGCCATCTAACCAAGGAATAGGTGACCGGACCCCATCAAAACCAAATCTTGGATCCTGATAAGCATTTTGTGCACCCCTTCCATAGGAGCCATTAGCATTAAAGGATGTGTTCTGGTAAGTTGTTGGCCTTACATAAGCTGAGCCATTATTTCCCTTAACACTCCCACCATTTGCAATGCCATTGGAATTTCCCTTGGCGGTATCCACAGACAAAGGCTTTTGGTCAGCGGCTGCAGAGGTGGAAATCTCACCTTTGGGAGGGGCAACAGCAGGTGTAGAGAATGGTCCACTGGTAGGTGTCATCGGCTGAAAATAGGGGCTCGGGTACTGGTAGTGCTGAGCTCCATAGAGCTGACCATCATGTCCTACTGCTGGAACGGGAGATGCAGCAGGTGAATACGCACCATAAGGTGCATACCCATAACCTTGGTACATATCCCCATAAACTCCCTGTTAGCATTAAAAAAAAGATTAACTAATATAGGAAAAATCAGGTAAAAGATACAAATTAAGTAATAATTGGTTAAAATTCTACTCATTTACGATTACTAGCTTATGGTTTAAGAGTAAAGAAGTCCTGCAACTAACAATAAACTGTATTAGATACTAAGCTTAGATAACAATGCACCACCAAACTTCAGTATCTTACATGTGACATATCAACTCCATCCGGATTTACGTATCTAGAATAGTCATCCCATTCATTAGTGGTCCCGTCGTAACCTAAGCCATAACAAGTAGCAAGGTCAGGTACAAGAAACCAGCAGTATAATACAGTGAGTTTCTAATACTGTTGCAAGAAGTTGAGCTTTCCATGTTAAAACCCATCTAATTTGACATTACAACCAGTTAGATTGAGACTGTGAATAATAGGAACATTTAGAGAAAATCAAATCACCTCCATAATAATAGGCAGAAGCATATCCATTGGGAAGGTAGCACGTAGTCGGATCCATAAAGTCAGGCAGCAAGGGTGTCAATGACCTATCAAAAGACTGGATCTGGCCATTTCCAGTTTCAATAGAATCAACAGAAAGCTACAAAGAAATTCAAACATAGCAATCAGCCAAATCAAGCAAGTTGGATATCCAATAATTGCCAAAGAACACAAAAAGAAGAGCAAGTCACCTTCTTGGTAGGTTCAGGAATTTCCGTAGTCTTATTCTGAGAATCTAGAGATAGGTTCTGCAGTAAATCAGCAGCTTCTGAAGTAATAACAGTGAAGGAAATGATAGTTTTTAAGAAATCAGGAAATTAGGCAAACATAAGAATAAAAAACGAAAGAAAGATGAATCTAAGGGATAAAATTCGTTAACTTGTAATTATACAGATAAAACTCGATTGCAAACAGATTTAAATACAAACAAGAAGGAACAGGGTCGGAAAGGAGATTAAAAACCAAAATTAAAGTAAAAAACAGTAGAGATGAAAAATAAAAATTTGAGCTGAATCTGGAAGATTAAAGCATAAATAATCAGATCTGAAATCAAATCGCAGGTGCAATCAAATAGTAAAAGGGAGTGGGATCAGCAGAGACAAACAAACAAAGAGAAAGGATACGATCTGCGGGAGGAGCAACGGCAGCCATGAGCTCAGATGGATAGATCCCGACGGCGACGACCGGAGGAAGAAATCCTTGAGAAAGGGGTTTACAGGATTGAGGGAGGCGGGTTTCGTCTGGTGTGGATAGAGAGAAACCCTAGGACAGAGAAAAGCGGGGGGAGGTGTTTTTCAGCCGCCACACAAAATCAAAGGGTTTAGGTTTTCGAATTGAAGGGGAAAAAAGGGTTTAATTTTTAGCTATGTGGTTGATTCAAATAGCACCACGGCTCCTCCCCTAAACTTACACTCTCTTCCCCTATTCTCTTTACTTTTGGCAATTTCTTCCCCCTTCTTTTGCCCTCACCCGCACGCACCTACCAAAAATATCTGATTAGTGGACCCTACTGACTCGTGTCATGTTATCATTGGTTAAGTTTTTGTCCGTTCCAAAATAACTGTCACTTTAAGACCAAAATTTTGGTCTAAAATAATTGTCACTTTTGAGCTAAATGTTTTTTTTAGCCTTGTATTGAAACTTGTTTTCTTTTATTAATTGTCTTAGCGTGAGACATTAATGTAAGAAAATTACACACTTAATAGGGGTAAAGTTTGAACTTTTGTCATCAAACCATGATAATAATTGCATTTCTTAAGAGTTGTGCAAATCTAAAAAGAGACAATTATTTTAGACCGGATGGAGTACGTACTAATTTAAGGGGTCTGTGCTTTTGTTTTGTGACGGTCAAGTGAGTGCTGTTGCTGGATCAAAAATAAAAAGACAGGGATGTCTTTATCGATTCAGCGTCGACATTTTTGGGCGATTAAAAAGCTAGGAATAGGCTAACTCTCTCTCTCTCTCTCTCTCTCTCTTTTCTTTTTTTCATTTATACTAGTATTTTGTAATATTTTAAAGCAAGCGTTTTAATTCTAAAGTAGTAATAAATAATCCTATCAAAAAAATGTAGTAATAAATAATGAATATTATTTTAAATAAATTTATTTTTTAAATATTTGTGTAATTACAAAAAAATCAAATATTTTTAACTTTTATGAATATTTAAGTTAGTAGATAAAGTAGATAAGAAGTACTCCCTCCGTCCTCGAGTAAGAGTCATGCCCCTCATTTGCACGCTTATTAATAAATATTGGAAGCAATGTAAATATTGAGAGTGTAAAAGTAAAGTAAGAGAGAGAATGAGTGGGAGAGAATCGTGAATTGATTGGTGTTGTGAGTATAAAAGTAAAATATGAGAGAGAATGAGTGGGGTGAATAGTCAAAATTCTTTGCTATTTTAGGAATAGAACTCTTACTCTGGGATGTACCAAAATGGAAAGTAGGACTCTTACTCTGAGACGGAGGGAGTAGTATAAATTAGAAGAATAATACTAGGGGCACAAAAAAGTCACAAAAACTTGCTCACAAAATCCTAGATGTAATAATTTTATTGGTGTTTTTAATTAGAGTGTGGCGGATCCATTATCGATACAACCAATAAAATATCGCCACCTCATCTTGTGAGCAAGATTTTGTGACGTTATTTTGTGCCCCTAGCATTGCTCAACTTAGAATGACCTAATGTTTTTTGAAGGATAGTAATGATTTAATTTTGAAAAGTGAAATGGAAGGAGTATATAATTGTAACACCCCGACTTTTCAATAATAAAATAGTCTTTAATCAAATACAAAATCCTCAAAATAAAGCTCGTTATCCCAACGGCTAGTACATTCTAACAATAATTCAAAATAATGCGAAAACATAATTGTCCTTCAACCTTAACGTCTAGTACAACCCACTAGCTTATTCAACTAAAATATTAAAGTAATAACTTCAATCTTCTTAACTGCGTCGTCGTCTACGCGATTATCTCTTCTCCTACTCTTTACTTGGGAGGGGAAATAAATGAAAGGGGTGAGCGAACAATGCTCAGTAAGTTCATACGGGATCTCTTCGGGTACTAAGAAGAGATGACCGAAAGAACGGAGCCAAACAATACTTTCAATGAAATGCTAATCATCAATAACTTAACTGTAATAATCGCAAAATACAGTTACGAATACTTAAAGAGAACTTGTGGCGCTATTACAAGAACAATAAACAATCGAGGATTCATCTTCAAGAAATCTGTCAATTCCATAGTAACATTACACATTTTTCAGGGTGTTTACACCTTTTTCAGGGTGTTAACGCCTTTTTCAGGGTGTTAAATGAATCAGAAACTTTACACCTTTTCAGGGTGCTCCCTTATTAAGATTGATCATGATCGTTAAACTACTTCATCAAGTAGCATATAATTGTCTAAGTTATTTTCAATCAAACTAGACAGTTTTCATTTAGTCATTTTCAATCAGACTAATTCCTGCTAAGTCATTTTCAATCAGACAAAGCTAACTGCACCTGTTTTATTTAGATACAGCAACATTCATTCACAGTGTTCATAGGTACAAAAACACATAACACAATTCAATTCACTTTAGATACCCATTGAACAAGAACATATCAAGGGTAAGATCATTCCAAAAGACGTTCATATCACAGGAGTTCAAATACTCCCGGCCACTTGGTAGCTACACTTTAGAAAGAATATGAGGATCCTATTTCAAATGATGAAACTCAAAATACTTAGGAACGTAATCACTTATGTCACGCCCCGAAAATTCAAAAAATCCATAAACATAAAATTTACATAATATACATCTCCAAAATACAAAATACCAAACCGGGCGCGTGGATTCTACTATAAACCAATACCAACAAACAATACCTCAACGAGATTATAACTCGGAGACTAGAAACAAACGCGGAAGCAAGAACAACTATTAATAATATAAATTCCCAAAGGACCACAGTAAATACATGACCCTGAACGACCACAACCTTTCAACCATATACAAAGAGGCCCTGAAGAGTAACTACCCCAAAGGCGATCAACCTGCTCAGAAGACTCCCGATACAACGGACCTCAAACGATACCACTTGCTTTCCTGGGGGGAGGGGTTAAGAAAAAACAATTTGAAACAAGAAACGGGGTGAGATAAAATCTCAGTAAGTTACTAAATGCATCTAAATGGCATAATATCATGCAAATCAATTATATAACTGAGCAAGTAAATCATATAACAACAAATGAGAAAGCTCCCTATCGCCAACCGTCCTATACCAGTTGGAAATAACGACTAACTCATCATGCAGCACATAAGACTGAAATAAACACGTTACAAAGGATACTGAGCCAAGGTTTAAACCAAAGTATATAACAATTGTTGCGCAGCTTGAACCAATTCCAATCAACCAATCTTCGTGTAGGCATAAACAGCTGAAGACATCCAATCAACGTAGCAGCATAAGAGCTGAAGGAAACCAATCAACCCATCTTCATAGTAGCATAATAGCTGAAGAGAAAACCCCGGTACAGGAACCAATAACAACAAGGGGACGATGACACACAGTCAAAGCCCAAAACCAATAGCTATAATGCTCACGAAGGAGCTAGATCATCTCACATCCAAGGCCAATCTGGAAGAGGGTAATAATGGGGCAAAACAATGGTCAAGAATTATAATGGACTCACCTCATTGCCATTATAATCTTTCGCATCGCCCGAAACACACAAATACCAGCTGGACTTCCAAATAAAGGCTAAGTAATAAAATACTAGCACAATAAACAACCACTGATTCCAAAGTAGGGAACCACACCAATTAATCACCATAAAGATGCAAATGATTACTCATGAAGAGTTCAACAACAACGAACACAAGAAGTTTCACATAAAAGAGCCCAACAATGATAAATGAGATTGCTCATAGGGAGCCCAACAACAATGACCATTAAAACATAATAATTCCATGATAAGGAACCATACCGAACACATTCTAAAGATGGTACTCATAAGTTACTCATAAAGGGCACCACCCAAACGGTCGCTCACAAATAGTACCATGACTATTACCAAAATGACCCTAAACATTTACTCATAAAGATATAATAGGACTATGAACTCAACCATCTCATCACACCTGAAATTCCAAATAAGAAATCCGAATGAATACATCTTAAGGTTAATCAAACCGTAGGTACCCAATTGCCAATTCACGCTTTACCTCCGTTCATAACGAACCAATTCTAAACACCCCAAACGAATCCAAAATGTTACACTTATTAGAACATGATCACGACAGGACTAAACCCTACACCTTGGTGTTCAATAACAACCCTCTAGGTATTATAGGACATCGCCTAAAACTTAGACTAAGTCTTACTCGAAAATCAATTCGATTGGAACAATCACGAACACATCATAAGGTGCCCAAACATTCCCAAACAATACTTAATCAAATTACATGACACCATTGTTCACAAAGGAACCAATTTCAACTACTAAAGTGTTCCACGGAGCCCAACTGAGTCAACTAGAATAGTACTACGGAACCTAGACCGAGACTACACCTTGATCTTAAACCTCAACAATAAGACAACCATTCTGATCTGTAACCATGCGGCCAATAGAACCATTGCGTAGTACTCAAAAAGACCTTTCCAACGATAGTTTACACGTCCAAAACGGAGTCCGGACGAAGAAGTTATGGTCTCCGGAAGATTGAACGTAAAACGGACAATTTTTATAAAGTGTTCGGCCGGACATTATAAAAAATCCCTGTTTTAGCTCTGAATTTCACTCATTTCGTTCTAAATCTTAGGAGTACCTATATATACTTCTATCCTAATATTTAAAGACAAGAAAACTCAATTCATGTGCCTCTAAAACCCAACTAAAAATACAACCTAGTCTTAAACAAACACAAATGTGATTTCTAGAAAAAGGGGGCGGGCGGGCGCTCGCCAAGGGGCGGGCGGGCGCTCATTCCAACAGAAGGTTGGCAACGGAAAAAAGGGTAGGTAGGCGGGCGCCTGGCTCAAGTCGGGCGGGCGACTGGTCTGCCTTCAGGCCGGGAAAACAGAGCTGGGTTCTTCAAGAATTCTCTCCATTTTCACAAATCCTCAAAATCAAACACAACCAACAAGTTTGCTAAGGTACCCAAACAACATTTAAGCTTAAGGGGACCTAACTAACACCGATTATCAACCCAAAACCAAGATTGAATCATGACATTCATAACATTCACCATTTTTATCAAAAACCCAAATAAATTCCAAATAAATTCCAAACTCAATAAAACATCGAATATAACAACTTGAGCATCATATAAACATGATATGAACGTTTTAGCATAAAAATGGGGGAAAAGCAACTTACCCGAATTTTATCAAAGGTGACGGAACTCGGAATTTCTTAGCTTCCTACGATCCTATCGACGATCTAAACATGTTTCATGTTATGAGAAATGAGAAATAATGAGAGGAAGATAGCTAGAATGAAGAGAGAAGGGAGAGAGAAATTTCTTACCTTTTCCCATGGAAAGAGAGAGAGAGAAACTAGTGTGTGTGTGTGAGGGAAGAGGGAGTATACAGGAGAGTGAGGGAGAGAGGGGGAAGAAGTTGAAATATTAAAGAAAGTTTCACAATTAACCCCTCCACAACAACATTGAACACATAAATCCTTTTCAACTAAATCTCCTATCTTCACCTTAGCACAATTGATTAATTTAAACTGCTAGACAAAAATATTAAGAAACATAAAATGCACACATAATTATTTAATTAAATAAATAATTTAACTAAATAAATAAGCAATAAATAAATAATTAAATATTTATTTCTAAGAAAATAGAGGCGGGTTTTCGGGTCGTTACAACTTACCTTGGCTTTCTTACTTCTCTTTGCAAAACCACGCTCACGAATCTACAATCATGCAAAATAATACTCTTAGGCATAAGTAAACACTATTTACTTTTGTTGGATATTATGCTCTAGGCCCTTGAGAAAGGCCTATTCGTTACATCATAGCTTCATAGTTATAGAGATAACAAACCCGATTATTATATCTTTTGCATGTTTATTATAATAATCATTGTCCCTAGCACTTATGAAGGGTTAGCATGAGTTTAATGGATGATCATATGATGATTATGGTGCATAGGATGCGGATTAAACTTGTGAGTACTTGTTGGAGAACAATGTACTGGATAGACCCGTTATGAGATTTATGTCATGGTCAAATGTCATAATTAAATCTCATAATAGTTATATCATTTGAATCCTTATACCTGAGATTATCATGGTCTTCCACATGATGAACATTATGTTTGACGTACTCAAACGCTACCCCTAACCGTGTGGTTATAAAGGTTACGATTGGCATAATCGGATTCCTGTAGGGAAGAATGATAAGCCAATATGGGATTTGTCCCTCTCTCAAGAGGGATATCTGCTTGGCCACTCGATGAGTGAGATTGATGATAGTGTATGGCCATACCTAAATGAATTGATATGATCAATATCATTTGCTCATATCAAGCTACTCGGGATTGAGAAAGCATTGGATAAAATAAGTTGACATGGACCATGACTTATGTCCAATATGATATCACGTGACAAAAGGATTGTGATATGTTCTATAAGGTAACTTTGGACTTTCAAAGTTGTGCTAATTGGGTAGTCCTAATGGCTTGCTAGAGTCCGCTTATGACTTACGGGTTCTGACTCGTTCAGACTCGTTGCCAACTTAGTACAATCTTATTGGGTCATATACAATAGAACATATTGGAAAAGGCAGAAATTCTGGGAAATTAAATAAGCCACCGTACGGCTCCTATCTTGGCGTACGGCTTCCCTACTGCCGTACGGCTGGGTTCCCGTAACTGTACAATTTGTTTGGTTTTCTTACACGATAAGGAATCCCGATCTTAAACGGAATTAGGTCAAACCCTCATATAAGATATGCAGCCGGGTTTGACAGCCTCTAATGTTGATTTTGGAAATCAATAACCATTGTTTTAGAAACAATAAATTATAGAGAGGTAGAATTATTTATTTTGTGATCTATGATCATCAAAATACAATAATCAATGAAGCAAGATAATTCCGACAAAGATATCGTTTATTCATCAAGCCTTGGGTCTAGCAATCCAGACCAAGAAGGTGTTCTTGATATCCGTTCGACGTGTGGATACCGATAGAGGGTGTTTGCGTTAGCACCTCAAAGTCTGTGTTCATGGATTCGATCTTCAAGGGTATGTTTCTTTCATCTTGTATTTAATCTAATCAACATGCACGGATCCGGGCTCATGGGTGTTTGATCTTATGTTTATTCCGCTGCGCATGATGCATCAAAACTCAACAACTTTCCGTCCCAACATATTTTACTTTCTTTCGTTAACCTATGAGTTATTATCTTTTTAACTCCTTCTAAGGTTAACTACACATTCTAGGGTTTCCCATACTACCAATTTAGATTTACCAAAATACCCTTAGGGTTTCACCAAAATACCCATAGGGTTTACCATCTTCAAGTCTCATTACTATTTTCTAATATTCATTTATACACACTAGTTTCACCTTTCTCAGCATACATAAACACGCACAAACACACACTGCACACACTCACGCACGCACACACTGCACACACACACTCTGCGCACATACTGCACACACACTTGACACACACACACGCTGCACACTCACAGCACACACACGCACACACGACACACATAAACTGCACACACACATAAATTCAATCTTCCTTCTTTGAAAACCCTAATCATGCAATCCCTAGTTCACCTTATCAAATTAGGGTTCTAAACCATTGATTTCTAACGATCAATATTAACAAAGATGGAAAAGAAAAGGTTTAAGGGTCTAGGTTTTACCTTCGTTGAACACCTCCTCCCTCTCTCTCTCTCTCTCTCTCTGTCTTCCCGAGCTCTCTCTCTCTCTCTCTCTCGGCTCTTCTCTCTCTCTCGGTCGCCTCTCTCTTTCTTCTCTTCCGTTGTTTTCTTTTCTTCTTTGATAAATAATGAGGCTAGGGTTTTAAGAGTAGTATTTATAATATAGGGTTTTCAATTCCCTAACTAAAAGGATTTACTTCTTCTCCTTATTGGGTTTTAACCACTTAAGCCCAACTCATAACCCAATACCTTCTTTAATAACTCGGTCCAAATAATAATTAAAAGAGTCCAACAATAAATAATAAGGGAGGAGGGGCCGGATATTACAATAATAGTTATTATGTCACGACTTTTATTGACTAAAACATTATTTTATAGTTTTATTTTGTAAAATTGTAAATTTTAGTGACATACTGCCTCCGTCCAACTTGAATTAGGATAAATTTGTATTTTAGGTGTCCCATGCGAATTAAGACAGCTAAAAAATGGAAGTCTTTTATTTAATGGGACTCACATTCACACTCACAACAATTTTCCACTCCTTATTTTCTACCTCACTTACTATTGACAATAATAGTTAATTACAATAGTTACTATATATATTAACTTTTACTATTAACAGTATTAGTTAATTATAATAGTTATTATATAAGTTAATAATTATTTTTCTAAAGAAATCAACTATTACTATTAATAATATTAGTAAATCATAATAGTTACTCTCTTCATTCCAAATTGAATGTCATGTTTATACTAAGTTGAATGATTTTTTGAAATTTTACATTCAAATAATTTTGTACCTAAGATTTTTTTCTTCCATATATCATTATATTCATTCATTTTAGTGCAACGGTTACTAAAATATGAAGAGTCTCAATAAAATTTAATATATTAAAAATAATTATGATAAAGTGACTTTAACTTCTCATGTATAAGAAATGAAAAGTCATAATTTGAAATGTAAAGTCAAAAAAAATAAATTTTTGATTTGTTACTTAAAACAAATGAAAAATCTTCAAACAATTTATTTTGTTTAACTAATAAATTAAAAAGTTTATGTTGATGCAACTCTAATCCTTCAAACAAAGGAAAGGTTACAAAAAATATTAATCTTGATTTTAAATCCGAAGTTAGAAAATGATTTACTCTTTAATTTATCCCCCTGAAATAAAAAGAAAATTACAATGTAATTGATTATTTACATGTCTTCTTTTTTAGTTGTATTTTTGAGATACTTAAAAATTATTTTTCTTTAATAATAATAAAATATACTCTATTTGACTAACTAAATAAACGACAAATTGTAAACTAATTTCCGTGCGTAGCACGGGCTTTTTCCTAGTCATCGTATGAAAGATCAACCGACAAAATGCTCTCTCTCTCGATTTCCCAAAACCTTCATTCATCTTTGTCTTCTTCAATAGTTCCTGATACAATCTCTTGTTCTAAATTCTAATCCTTGAATTTGTTTTGATCTCTTAATTTAAACATTAATCATTGAGATTATCTTCTTCTTTTTTCCGAAAGGATCATCTTTGATTATTCTCAATGATTAATGTTTAAATTAAGAACGATTTATTTCTTTTGAAAAATAAATTTCTCTCATTCGTTTAGAGCGGTTGTTTTCTCTCCTTTATGAGAGCTGTTTGTTTGTTTGTTGTTGTTTTCAGTTTGCAATAGCGACGATTCTAGTATATTCTCACAATCAAATGGCTGCCAATGTCTTAATTGTACAAGGATTGTTAGTGAATTTTGAGATGTCTGGTTGGTGTTTTCTCGTCAACCCGGATTCTGCATATAAAAGGCTCAACGCGATATATTACTCGTTGGGAGATTTCTTAAATGCCGAATTATCGCAGTGTCCAAGTTTTGCTTGGAGTGGTATCCGAATGTCTCATGATTTAGATCAGGAATCTTGTTGTTGTAGATTAAGTGTTGGAACTGCTATTGAAATTTGGGGTGAGCCTCCAACATGTGTAAAGTGTCATCTCGTTTTTTAGTTGTGAATGAAATTAATTAATCGTTTGCTAAAAAAAAAAAAAAAAATCATCGTATGAAGTTCTAAAAATATTGTAGTTAGTAAATTACTATGAAATAGTAACAATTTCAAAATGGACTAAAATGAATAGACATTGATTGAAAAGAATAAATAAACATTAATATTTAATTAAAATTCACTTTTTTTTAACAAACGACAATCAATTTCATTCAAAATAATAAGAAAAGAAATGGCACATCACAAACATCGATGGCTCATTCCAAATATATGAAGATGTCTCATCTCTTAAACTACAACAATTACGCATAAATATATGTAGATGTCTCATCTCTTAAACTACAACAATTACACATCAGAGACAATTTCTAAGTTTTACTTGGAGTAGGATCTGATCGTCTTAAAATTTACTTTTAGTAACAACTAAATTTTCTGTATATAATAAAAAGTATTCCCTCCGTCCCAGTTTAAGGTTCTTACTTTCCTTTTTGTTATGTCCCAGTTTAAGGTTCTTAGTTGCTTTATTTCTTAAATGGCAAAGAATGAATAGTGTTTTGGACATTTTTATCCTCATGTAGTTCATATATTACAAAAGCGCATCACTTATCTATCTACTTTTCACCCACTTACTTTATAAATGGACAATTATCCTCCACCCACTACTATTTTTTACTCAAGTTTGCCTTGATTCCTTAATAAGCGCGCAAAATCAAACTAAGAACCTTAATCTGGGATGAAGGAAGTACATAATTAAAGCGTTTATGTAGGGTCGTTTCAAGATGAAATGTTCAAGACGTCATAACTTTTTTTTCTCCTTTAAAAAAAATTATAAATTATTTGCACTTTATACATTCATTAGCATCTTTGTACCTTTTCCGCCTATCCATCCAGTTATGTTACTTCATCCTCTTATATACTTCCTCCGGCCCATAACAAACTTTTCATTTTGTCATTTCATCGTTTTATTGGAAACTCTCACTTACCAAAAAATAAAAAGAAAAAAAAACTTTCCCTCTCCATACACTCACATCAACTATTCATTTATCATTTCTTACCCCACTTTCTCGCTTCTTCCCACTCACACCGCATACTTTATTTAAATCCCATTCCTAATATTTTATGGGAAATTTGTTATGAAACGGAGGGAGGGAGTACGATTTATATGACTTTTCTTTTTCATAATATAGTCAAATAAAATTAATAAATTATTTCATCATTTTGTAAACAATACTGTTTCACAAATATATTATCTCTTTTGAAACTTATAAGTACATATTTTAAGTTATTAATTTTTTGGTACAATATCTTAAATTATTTAAAATGACTCTCACACAAATATATTCACTTATTACTATGTTACTTTCATTATTTTAAAATGAGTGTTCAATTTTTATTTCAAAATCTAAGAATAAATTAAAATTATAACATGCACTAAGATACCAACATTCATCGCCAAAAAATTGAAATTATTTATTGCATTAATAAAATGGTATGATAATTAAATCCTTACCAGGCAAGTAAGGATAGAAAAATTCTACTCCATTTATTACACAACATAGGATGCCAGATACACTTTCAAAGGAAAGAGAGTAAACACAAATAATTGAGTTGAAACCTTTTGGGTTTTCCAACCTCGGTAGTTGCGCACTTTTCCCATATGACACCATGGGTCGTTGCTGCCTTTCACCGGTGCCGTTTGTTCGATCTGTGCTGCTAGTGAGGTTGTTTCCATTCCTCTCTCACTCCAACAGTCACCACTACCTCCCTTCCTGTTTCTCTCTTGTTTATAATTGTTCACTTCTTCAACATCTTTTTATTTCCCAAAAATCATACATGCGAATTCAAAACAATGACAAATATGAGTCATTCACAGTCAGATCCTCACCTTTCAAACACCAAAATTATGATCTACAAATTCAAATTAAAATAGATTTCATGTTTTTCAATTTAGTTCTTAATTTCTCTTCAAAATTATATTGCTTACTATCTCTATAACCCATGTTAATGAAGATCATCGGAGTCCTCTACGGTTCTCCTCTTCTATTCGACTTCCTCCCCCTCAATGTCTCCATCGCTCCCTGCTCCCCTTCCTCCGTCAAATGCCAGAGCTTCCGAAACCGTGCTACTAATTGTCAGTTGACTTCTTGTCTTTCGTGTTTATTTTCTCTAACGACCTGATTTTATAAGAAAGCAGATATAAGTAGGCCAATTCATTTGATGTGTGTGAATGTTTGTTCATGTTCGTGTTGGGAGTCTCGTGTGTATCTCCACCAAGGCCTTCCCTTTCTTAAACACCTCGAATGCTTCATCATTATGCTTCAAGAAGTAAACCCAGACCTTCCTTGTAGAATCATTAATGAAGGTCATGTAATATGACGCACCACCTAGAGAAGTTATCGGAGCCCCCCCCCCCCCAAATCCGTGTGAGCCAATTCTAATTTTACTTCCCTTAAATCCCCCATGTCCTCGAGAAGTTGATTCTCGCCTGTTTGCCAAACATACAATCTTTGCAAATCCCTACATCAACTGTTTTCAAACCCGGTAGTCCACCCCCCCTTTGAGCAAAGTACGTGCATCCCCTTTCTCACTCATGCGACCCAATCGACAGTGCCACAAAATCGTATCATCCATACCAGAAGCTACCGCGATACAATCCTTGGTGTTATTGGCCAAATACAATATACCCTCCTTCCTCGAGTGACTTTAGAAGATCTATGGTAATAACCCAGTTCTTATAGTCAAAAGTTACCGTGTAACCTTCTTCATCCAACTTCCCAACTGATAACATGTTATTTTTCAAACCAGGAATGTGTCTGACCTAGTGAAGATGTAAAACTCCCACGTTCGATGCTCCTATTCTAACATCCCCCTTCCCCTTGATTTCTAAAGGCTCGCCATCCGCCAAATAGATATTTCCAAAATTACCAGAAGTATAATTTTATATCTCCTCTACGCGTTCTCAAGAATGGAATGATGCCCCCGAACCAGCACCCATGAATCTAGTGCACAACTACCGCTCAGAATCAGTACATCCTCACCATCAGCTGCCACATTCGCCAATTTATCCCCTCTCCTAGGACAATCCCTCTTGTAGTGTCTGATCTCTTTACAAAGATAACATTTAATAGATACCTTCGCAACCGTGACCTTGTGCTTATCTTTATATTCCTTAGGCTTAAACTTACCACCATTATGCTCTCATTTGCTTATGATTTTCCTTTGTTGCTAGTACCCGGCTTCTCCTTGCTAGTCATTGCCAAAGCCGAAATTGAAGTAGATAGTGTCCCTAACTTCTTCATATAATTCTCCTCGCTCAAAAGTAAATCCTTGACACCCTCAAACTTCAATTTATTCTTGCCTGCTGAAGCACTTAACGCTGTCACCATTCCGGTCCAACTCCCCAGTAAGGACGCTAGCAATACCAAAGCATGAACCTCATCTGCAAACGTAATCTCCACCGTAGCCAATGAGTCTATAAGATCCATATACTCATCCACGTGCAAAGCTAATGATCCTCCTCTAGAAACTTGATATTAAACATCCTTCACATCAGGTCAACCTTGTTGACTGCAGACGGTGTTTCAAATCTCTCAGTTAGATAATCAAGTAGCTCCTTGGTGGTTTTAGCCTTCATGGTTGTCTTAGCAATACTCTTTGCGAGAGTTGGCCTAATCATTCCTAGAGTTTTCATGTCCAAGATCTCCCAATCTTCATGTTTTTCTGTTGGTGTTATGCCCTAGGCACGTTATTTGAACGATTAACGTTATCATTTGCTTATGCTTTAATAAAGATATTGAATGTTTGGTTATTATATATTTTGCATGTTTATTATAATAATGAATAATCCTCGTCCCTGATAATTATGATTAATTATTAGTATAAGTTTAATAGATAATCATATGATGATTATGTGTATGCGATACAATTAGACTTATGGGTATTTGTTGGAGAACAAATACTGGACTGACCCCTATGAGATTTATGTCATGATCACAATGTCATAATTAAGTCTCATATAGTTATATCACTGGAATATCTAGACATGAGATTATTAAAGTCTTCTACATAATGAACATTACGTTTGACATATTCAAACGTTACCCCTAACCGGGTAGCTATAAAGAATATGATTGGCATAATCAGAATCATGTAGGGAAGAGTAATATACCAAGATGGGATTTGTTCCTCGTCAAGAGAGATTTTAAGCTTTGGCCACTCGATGAATGGTATTGATGAAATGCATGGCCATGCTTAAATGAATTGATTGTATCAATGTAATTTGTATTATCAATACATCTAGGATCGAGAAATCATTGAATATAGGTAAGTTGACCATTGACCATGGCTTACGTTCAATTGACATCGTGTAACAAAGAGATTGTGTTATGTTCTATTTAGGAAACTTTGGATATCAAAGTTATACTAATTGGGTAGTCATAATGGCTTGCTAGAGTCCGCTTATGACTTACGAGGTTTGACTGGTTCGGAATCGTTGCCAACTTAGTATAATCCTATTGGGTCACACACGCAGAACGGATAATTAAAAGGAGCAGAAAACGAGGAAACTGTGAAGAGCGACTGTACAGCAGCCAAGGAGCCGCACGGCTGGCCTGGCGACATACGGCCACCCACGGCAAACAGTTTATTTTAAGTCTTTTCTTGTTGGACAAGAAGACCTAAGTCCTAAAGGGTTTTGGACACTCCTTGTATATAATGTGGACTGACGAGAATTGTTCCCATTATATTGATTTGATCAATTCCAAACTCTTTCTTGAAGAGAGAGATTACACATAATATACTAGGATTATTGTGTTTGATTATTCCCAATTATCAAATCACAATAATCTTTAGGAGCTTTGAAGAATCTTTTTTCATCATCGTTTTTCAAACTGAAGTCCTAGCAGTCAAGTTCAAGAAGGCGTTCTTGAAATTTGTTCGTTGTGTGGATCACCGGTAGATGGCGTTTGTCTTAACATCTCAATCAAAGTTTTGCATATCGATCTACAAGGGTTAGTTTCTTTCATCTTCATATTATGAATTGTTGATCATAACGGATCTAGGCTATTGGGTTTCTTCATGTTATTCTTCCGCTGCGCATGATTGCACGAAACCCAATAGCGGTATCAAAGTCCTGTTGATGATCAATAATTCTAATATTGTCATGATATAATTATTTAATGCGATTATTTAATTTGTATGATCATGATAAGATGAAATTTATGTGATGGAATTTTATATAAGATATAAAATATGCATGCTAGTTGATGATGAGATTATGTGATTGTAATATTAATTTGATTATTATGTATGATCGCATGCTTAGATTATCATGTTGTAATTGGATTATATTTATTGATAATATTGATCTAATTTGTATTATTGATTATATGAATTAGATGGGTTAAAATTCGTAATCTGTATTTTTCATGTTTCTGTAATCTGATTATATATGAACATGATATTGTGATTGATCGAATTTCTGAAAATCTGGAAAATGGAAAGGGCGGGCCGTACGACTAGACGGCAGCCGCACGGCTTGTTTCCTTCCATACGGCACCTGCCCAGTTTTCCAGAATATTGTTCTGTTTTCTGGTGTCCAGATTGTTCTGTAAATTGTTTACAGAATTTGAATCTGGAAAATAGAAACTGGTTTCAGACCACTGGTTTTCGAAACCGTGTTTCCTGAAACAGTTTTCTGTCGATGAATTCAGAGACATTGCAGAAATTAGAGTTCTAAAGGAGTTTAGAATTGCTGTAATCTGTGAGATTAAGATACAATGAAAGATCTTGAAACAAGCGTCCAATCTATACGGGAATGTGGATGCCTTTTGGCTTAGTTTCGAACGTATAGAGAAGTTACTTGGTTTCTTTATCATAGTACGGGAATGTGGATGCCTTTTGGCTTAGTTTTGACCGTACGGTTTGTGCTCTAAATTTCAAGTTGCTCTACGGATTCAATTTCAGACTTTAATCCTAAAACTAGTGCAACTAATGTCACATAAAATTAATTCGGTTAATTGATTAACTTTTATGTGTGAACCTTCTTGAAAATTTAAGTTATGTGTCAATCCATGATTAAAACACTTGTGAGTACGTGGGTAGTTTTATACGGGCTATGCCAAAGCAAGGCGCATTAATTCTATTCATCTATGAGCAAGATGAGGAAACAGTGATTCCTATACGTTTAAAATGGTTTGACTTAATTATGCTATTAAAACAGTTTTGGGCCTAAGGCACATATAAGATTAAAACATGTTAGACATATGATGTCTAAAATCTCATAAAAGATCTAAGAGTCATATATATGATATGATTGACAAGGAGTTGTCTACCTAAATAACTTATTTTGAGCAGTCTTGCCAAAGCCGACTCAAAGTTAAGTGAAATACGGATCTTAGCCCATTTAAATTATATGATACATTAGATGTATATGAAGGTTATATAATTTAATGGGAGTATTTATGAAATATTAAATTTAATAATATCTTTAATTAAGTTGGTACTTATATGTGATTACATGTTTGCATAATTGTAGATAATGGTACAAAACACTCCCAACCTATCATTGCGATCTATCCTTGAGAAGGAAAAACTTCAAGAGAATGGTGCTAACTTTATGGATTGGATCCGATGCCTTAGAATTATTCTAAATCATGAAGACAAGTTGTACATTCTTGATGAACCCGTTCATGAAGAGTAACCTGCTGCCACTGCCCCTAGGGATGAGAGAAACGCCTACAAGAAGCACAAAAGTGATTCTCGTGAGGTGGATTGTCTCATGCTTGCTGCCATGTGTTCTGAGCTTCAGAAGACTCTTGAGCAATTGGAAGCCTATGATTTGGGCGATGAACTGAAAGTCATGTTTCAAGATCAAGCAAGGCAAGAAATGTTCGATACCATAGCTGCTCTGATCTTATGTAAGATGAGTGAAGGACAGTCGGTGGGTCCTCATATTTTAAATATGAAGGCCTACTTTGAGCATCTTGAGAGGCTTGGCCATCCCATCTCTGTTGAGTTGGCCACTGATTTTATTCTTAATTCATTGCCTAAAAGCTATAATCAGTTTGTCATGAACTATAATATGCATGGCATGGATAAGTCCCTGTCTGAGTTGCATAGGATGCTAAAGACATCGGAAAAGAAAAATTAGTAAAGAAGCTCCTCATGTGCTTGTGGTGTCAAAGGAAGGAAAGGGCTCTAAAGCCAAAGGAAAGGGTAAGACAAAAGTTGTCAAACCCAAGATAAGCAAGGCAACTATTGCCAATGCTGTGGTGGCTAAACCGAACTCCCAAAAGGATGCAATCTATTTCCACTGCAATGAGATTGGTCATTGGAAACGTAATTGCAAGGCATATATGGAAGAAAAGGAGAAGAAGAAGAAGGGCAGTGGGACTGCTTCTACTTCAGGTATCTATGTTATAGATATACTCTTTTCTACTTCTAGTTCCTGGGTATTAGATACCGGATGTGGATCTCACATTTGTTTAAATGTGCAGGCACTAAAAAATAGGAGGCTACTCAAAGATGGCGAAGTAGACCTATGCGTGGGGAATGGAGCAAGAGTTGCTGCATTAGCCGTAGGAACCTATGAAGTCATTTTACCTAGCTGATTAATTCTTGTTTTGAACAATTGTTATTACGTTCTGGATTTGATAGAAATATTATTTCAATTTCTTGTTTGTATAATGAAGGTTTTAAGTTTCTTATTGATAATAAGAAGTTTTCTATTTATTTAAATGATATGTTTTATTGTACTCTGTATTCATTTAATGGCCGTTATGTCCTTGATATTGAGAATAGAAATAATGAAGATATCTATAATGTAAATAAGAAATCCAAACTTAATGATGTAAATCACACTTATCTGTGGCATTGCCGTCTTGGTCATATAAATGAGAAACGTATCTTAAAACTCTATGGGGACGGACTTTTAGATTCACGTGATTTTGAATCATATGAAACTTGTGAGTCTTGTTTACTTGGAAAGATGAATAAGGCACCTTTTTCTAAGAGTAGTGAAAGGGCTAGTGACTTATTGTGACTCATACATACAGATGTGTGTGGACCAATGAGCAACAATGCTAGGGGAGTATATCAATACTTCATAACATTCACTGGTGATTTTAGTAGATATGGCTATGTCTAGTTAATAAAGCTTAAAAGTGAATCTTTTGAGATATTTAGAATACTAGCGGGTAACTCGTGCTCTGCACGGGAAACCAATACTATTTCTCAAAAAAGTATTTTAATTATAGTTAAATAATATAGTAATCATTATTTTAATTAATACTATTAATAATGATAGTTAATCTATATGATTACTATTATAATAATTATTACAATTAACTAATATTATTGATAGTAATTGTTAATATATATTAATAGCAATGATTAATCTATATATATAATATTTATTATAAATATTATAATAAACTAATTCTATTAATATTAATAGTTCATGGATATAGTAGCTATTATAATTAGTTAATATTAAAAATTAATAATTTAACTTATATAATAACTATTATAATTAACCAATACTAATAATAGTAATAGTTAATGTATATAACCTATTATAGTTAACTAATACTATTAATATTAAAAACTAACTTATAAAGTAACTATTATAGTTAACTATTACTATTAATAGTAATAGTTAACTTAGTATAGTAATTAGTAACTATTATAGTTAACTAATACTTTTACTATTATAGTTAACTAATACTATTAATAGTACTCCCTCTGTCCCTAAATGAGTGTCTATTTTTAAGAAATCTTTGTTCCAAAATGAGTGTCTTTTTTTAGCATAACTTTGTCCCTAAATGTTTTTTTTTTCGAAATTTTTTTTCACCGGTTTCTTTATACGTGTAAAACTAAATGTTTGGAAAGGAGATTACAAGATTATATATGAATCTTTGCTACCAAATTGTACACAAAGTTGAGATTTTCAATGTCCCTTAAAATGAAATTTGGACACTCATTTAGGGACAAAAAGGTAGTAATAGTTAACTAATATAGTAACTATAATAGTTAACTAATACTATTAATAGTAATAGTTACTAACTTATATAGTAACTATTATAGTTAACTAATACTATGAATAGTAATAGTTAACTTATATCATAACTAATATTATGAGCTAATAGTATTAGCTAATAATGGGAATATCAAAAGTCACACACATTTAGGATAGTGATGATGTGGCTTCACACAAATGAAACTTTAACCTATGTTTGTCTATGTGTCAAAACCATAGCCCTCTTCACCAACTTTAATATATATGTTGGTCCCAAAGGGCAACAAGGGTATGAAAAATAGCTAGAGGGGGGGGTGAATAGCTGTTTTAAAATTCTTTTCGTACCCTTGATAAACTCAATTGAAAATGCGCACTTTATCAAGTAAGCGTAATGAAATGCGCCTAAGTGAGTGAGTGAAATGCACAGCGGAATTTAGTAATGAAAATAGGCGCAAAGTGATAAAGGGAGCGCAACACACACACTAAGTATTTTGGCTCAAAGTGAGTGAAATAAGGAACTAAGGCAAATGATATAACAAACACAACACAATTCAGTTCAATCAATCTACAATGAGTAAACAAGCAAATAGTGAGTGAAAATAATAACTTGAAAGAAATGACAAGATAATAACAAAAGCTATTTGGAGAGGTTCGATCAATGAAAGATCTACGTCCTCTACCAATATGGTTATTCTTGGATTTCTAATGGAGATCTTATATAATGAGTGAGTGTTACAAATTACAATGTTTGAGCTAATACACTAACTCAAGATCTATTACTATGAAAGAACAAATCCAAAACAATAACCGGTGTATCTCTTAAAGAAGAATCTAAATGATTAATCTTAAAGAGGTGCGTGTGTGTTCCTAGTATCAAGGCTCTTTAGATCTTTGAGATGGAGAGCACAAGAGACTAAAGTGTTATGGCTTGAAGATCTGGGCTAAGGATGAAGGTATGAAGATGTTCTTGAGAAATCTGGAAAAACGAAGGCAATCTTCAAATCTTCAACAAATGCTTAGAGAGAGAAATTTTTGAAATTCTTAGCAAAACTCAGCAACTTCAAAATGTTGAAGTTATGGGGTATTTATAGTGAACTTAAAAAAAAACTAGCCGTTGGAAATCCCTGTGGATAAGATGAGCTGTCGCTCGTTGATTGGAGCATGCATAAATTATGGTCACTTTGACACTCAACATAAATATGACTGTTATGGACACGTGTCAACGGATTAGACCTATATGCATCTTTTAACTACCGTTGGATCATTGGCGTAATTTGAATTCTCTTCAAGTCTTTGAATCTTCAATAAATCACTGAGTGTTGAATAAACACTTTGAGGCGCGTTTGAGCCAAGAGGCGCACATGATGTGCGCTAAAACAAGGGGCGCATAGGCGCGTAGCATAGCTAGTAATAAGTCCTTGCGTGCGCTATGAAAGGCGCAGGGCGCAAATGAAGAGAGGTGCATGGCGGGTATGCGCGGCTCAAACTTACTGAGTGATTTTTTCTTTGAATCTTGATCTTCTTGCCCTATTTCTAAGCGTATTCTATAACAATGGACATCTTAAAAAATGAAGTATAAATACTTCTTACATGTGGGTCTAAAGTCCATGAAATAAAGCTTAGGTGATGGATCAATCAAATCTAATAAATCATATTACATTAAAACTGAGATATATGTGGGCATACCCAACAATCTCCCCCTATTTGATTGATGCCAATACCTACTATATCAAGGACAAACATTATACTTGATAAAAACATGTCCAAATGAATGAAATTGGTAAATCATGTCTCAAGTTAATGTACACACTAGTCCAAGATATAGGTTTCTAATCTATTCCAATAAGGTTAACACATTACATATGGAAAGATAGAAATAACAGTTTAACCCATTCAAAATGATGTATGAATTTTAGTTTTGAAAGGTGTTTAAACCAAGTTTAAACTCAATGCATGAAAGTATGAAACAATTCAATATGATGCATATGAATTTAAACAATATTCATTGTTCTACAAACAAGGAGTTTGAGTGAACAAAGTTTGATAATAAGTGATGCATTGTTCTCATTAAAACTTGGGAAGTAGGAGTTACAAATTACAAGTTTCGAATAGAACAAAGACAAAAGATGTGCTAAAACAAGTAAGCACTAAAATCACTATCTTCAAAAGGGATTTACTAACAAAAAAAATTCTAACTTACATTTAAAGAAAACTAAGGATTAGGAGGCGCGTCATCTTCCTTCAAACCTTCTTCAATTTCAGAAACGGAGCGCTGGATTTGTTTGGAAAGTTGATAGGCGCGGTTCACTAAACCATGAGTGTCTGTGACGCCGTCTCTGAGGTAGCGCAAATGACCAACATTGATGTTTTGATATTCATCAATGGTGCGTTGAGTAATGGCTTGCTGTTGAGCGGCGTTTTCTGCAACGTTCTAAAAGTTAGCTTCAATAGCAGCCTGCGCTGAAACAATGTCAGAGGAAATCCTATCTGAGCGCCTGTCTGCGCTGGAGTGTGCGGCGTTGAAGTGAGTGACAACTAACTCCTTCAAGACATCAATCTTTGAAAGCAGGGAGTTAATGTCAACAGGCGCGCTAGGAGCAGGAGCAGAGCTGGAAGAGGGCGCATTAGATCCAGGCGCATGTGCATCAGGAGCAATTGGAGCAGCGCTGGGTTCATCATTTGGTTCTGTGCCATATACAGATAGTCCCAGGATTTGTAGCTCATCCTTAACTTCGTTGAGCTTATCAACAATGCTCAATAACTTATGGCTATCTCCAGCCACCATTTCAAACAATTTCCTTATATCCCCCGCTATGTTCAACTCTACTTCCTTTATAGCGTTTATAAAATCTTGGCCATCGGTGAGTTGGATGCCAGCGCTAATTCGCTCGTGAAGAGAAGCAAGAGTACCTTTGAATAAATCGTTCATCTGATCAATAGCATCATTCCACTGTTGAGGGGTCAGGAAGTGTTTGTCCTTGATGTTGGCATCTATACGCTTTATCTCCCCCTTAATGGCAGCAATCTCATCAGCCCGCTGGGTAAGCATTGAAGTATGAAGCTCTAATTGTGAGTTCATTTGAGATTGGCCTTGCTGGAGCTGCTGTAGAAGGGAAATAACCATACTCATATCAGGAGTGGGAGGAGGAGGCGCAGGAGTAGAGGGGCGCGGAGTAGGAGCGCGGGGAGGAGATGGAATATATTCTGCACTTGAAGAAATTTCTTCAGGATGAGGCGCAGGAACCTTTGGGCGCACAGATGATGGTTTTCGCCTTAACTGTTCTGGCTCCCCCTGAGGTTGATCCTCAATATCTTCACCAAATAAATCTGCAGAAATTTTATCTCTGACTTGTTGACGATCAAAAGATGGTGTTGGTGTAGGCGCAAGAACGGTTGGAGGCGCATCATGAGCAGGCGCGCGTGCATCAGCGCTAGACCCTGCGCCTTTGCGCCTTTCAGATTTAGATAAATCAGCAGCCTGTTTCAATCTGAATTCTTCATCTCTTTTTAACTGCGCTTCCAGTCTACTGGCTTCTTTAGCGCGTTTCAGCTCCTTTTCTTCTTCAGTGTCGGTTCTGGGGCGCTTAGCAGGTCTGCTTGGTTCTTCAGCAATCCCTTTGCCTTTGCCTTTCACTGCGCCAGGAAAAGGTTCTACGCGTGGCGCTACTGTGGTTTCTTCTTCACCATCTGCGCTAGCTGCTTCTTCATCAGACTCAGTGGCTTCATCTACCAACTGAGCGCCTTTCACCCTTGGCGCGCGCTTGGCCATGCGCTTTCTACGCCTCTTCATCACTAAACTGTCCTTACCAAAAGTAGGGACATCAGTGGTCTGGTAGGCTGGGTTCTCAGCAAGAAAATTAGCAAGCGCAGGGTAGGAAAGGAAGATTTTAGTGAGAATACGGCAGTGAGTCTTGAACTTCGTCTTGCCGTCAGCTTTGTTTTATTGTACTTGTCAATCTGGTCCTGAAGATTAGTAAATAAGATCTGAGGCCAGTTGAGGATGGTTTTTGCCATGATGGCAGCTGTGAATTCCCACTGCTCCATAGTAAATCTGTTGACATTTCCAGTTTTGAAGATAATGGAAGTGCCAACAAGATGCGCAATATGCGCCAATAAATCACCACCATCTCTAATTTCCACCGTTTTGATATTGTTTTGAAGAGTAGGGATACGAAGAAGAGTACGCGCCATATGTTTTGAGCGGCGGCTGAATAAGAATTGACTTTGCCAGCTACACTCAAGGGGCCAGTTTTGTTGAAGTTGACAATGTTCTTTATAGTGCCGGCAGACATGGTTATCTCAACGTCTTGAACTACTGCGCGAATGCGATAGCGCACCATCCCTTCAACGTCTGTTGGAATTTCCACAAATTCTGCTATAGAGAAAAATTCATCAACGAGGAGCGGAGAGTAGAAAGGTTGCTCCAGAGTGAACAAAGGGAGAAGTCCAGCCAGTCTGATATAATCCATAACTTCGACACCCATAGGATCAGCAGATAGCTCGTTTAAATCAAATGTTTCACCAGGTCTGAAGTTAGATAGATCCTGAAAAATTAAACATTTAAAGGAATTAGTGTGAATCAGGCGCATAGAAGCATAAATAAGCAAAGTGTATACCAGGCGCATGAAATTTGAGGCGCATAGAATAATTAGGCGCAAAGAGTCATAGGCACATAAGAGAGCACAATGAATCTAGGCGCATAATTATGGTAGGTGCATGAAATTTATGAGGCGCAGAGAAATACAAGGCGCATATTTATGGTTCTATGAAATATACTAAGAAAAATTTGAACATAAAAATTGACTAAGTATGAATTGGGGCGCATAATAATGTAGGCGCATAATGATATTAGGCGCATAAAGGATTGAGGCGCAAACGCATGTGAGCGCAAGAATCTCTTTGAGGCGCATAAAGTCAATGTGCGCATAATCATACTAGGCGCATGAATTCATATATATAGGCGCATTACTTATGTAGAAATTTAAACTAAGTATAAAAACTCACAAACACATGCAAACATACATATGCAATTTTTCAGAATCAAAAAGTGAAAATTTTGAAAAACAAGTTTTGAAAATTATGAGACCCAAGTCAAGCAAAAATAATGAAGAACACGAAGAACATGTCTTGAGTGCTCGAAGAACACCAAGAACACCAAGAACACATAATTCGTGAAACTTCACCAAATCAAGCATACAATATATCAAAATGACCGCACGAAGACAAGGATAACAAATATGTAAATCAAAACAAGTAAAAATCAACAATGAATCCAAAAAAATAGATTCAAAGATCTTAAAAAAAACGAAAAGTCGAAAATGGTGATTTTTCAGATTCGCACCAAATAGCGAATTGATCGTTGAAAAAGTTAGTTATAAAGACTCGAAATCGTAAAATGAACATAACCTAACAAACGATTTTGAAAACGGATCACCGAAGCAAGATTAATGCAATTTCGGGTTTTTTTAAAAAAAAAAAAAAAACAGAAAAACAGAAAATGACGAAACATAAGAAATTTGCAGAAATTTTAAGAGTTTTAGAGTGTAAGAATCCATACCATTTCGTCTTGAATAGATTTTGAAGCTTTCTTAGGACCCATAAAAGATATATATAAAGAAAAATAGAGAAGAAAATGATAAAATTTTCGATAAAGAAACGAGAGAGAGAGAGAGAGGAGAGAAACGGGAAGAGAGAGAGTGAGAGTCTGTGAGAGATAGAGTTGGTGAGGAGAGAGGTAGGTGATGATGAGTTTATAGGTAAGGTTTAAAAATTTGCACTGATAAGAAAAAAACAGTCAAAGATTTAAAAAGATGGGAAGTTGAAAAGATGTGCATTAATGAGGAGTTTTGAAAAAGACGGCTCATCATGACATAAGTACGGCTCATTAATGAGGGATTTTGATGATTTGAAACACATTAAATGCAGAAAGACATAAAGTGTCATGATGTGACATTTTGGGTAAAAGAAAAACTGCTCCACTTTCCCTTTAAGTGTATGAGCAATTTTGACTAATTTTTGCACAACCCCAAAAACATCTATTTTGGTGTAAGTTTGGGGTGCAAGAAATATATCCCCATAAAATAAAATTTTTGAAAAACGTAAAACGAGGGAAAAATTTAATTGCACAAGTACCCTTGAACAATTAAAGGAATGTCAAAAGACACAGATTCCTATAATAAATGAACAGAATAAACATACCTGGTACTTGTGTAATTAATACGTTCAATCATTGAAATTAAATTTTGAGAATTGATTGAGCCGCAATAGTTAATGCGCGCATGAAGGGGCGCATTACTTCAACAAGGCGCATACTTATCTAGGTGCATTATTCATCAAGGCGCATTACACATCAAGGCGCGCAAAGATGGTTGAGGGCGCATAAATGTTTGAAGCGCATTGAATGCTAGGCGCGCATGGATTGATAGGCGCGCAGAAATTGTGCGCAGAAAATGAGAGATGGGCGCGCAGTTAGTAAGGCGCATAGATGGCGCATAGTTTCCTTGAAACTTTGAAAAATTGATTTAATCATTTGTACCTAATATACTCATAACTCAACATAACATAAAATCATTAGTATTGACAAAACTATATTGAATTTAGTTGAGTTCAAGCATACCCATTTCACCTCTCAAAAACATGAACCGTTTCGCGTCGAGTGCTTTCGTTAAAATGTCGGTGATTTGATAGTCGGTTCCCACGTGTTCCAAATGAATATTGCCTTTCTCCACGTGGTCTTTGAGGAAGTGATATTTGATGTCGATGTGCTTGGTTTTTGAGTGCATGACAGGATTTTCAGAAACTGAAATTGTTGATGTATTGTCGCAGTAGATGGGACAATTTTCTTCGATGATATCATAGTCCACCAATTGCTGCTTCATCCAGAGTATTTGACAACAACAACTTCCCGCAGCGATATATTCGACTTCGGTTGTGAGACAGATACTGAAGCTTGTTTCTTACTCGCTCATGACACAAATCTATATCCGAGGAAATGACAAGTGCCACTTGTGCTTTTCCTATCAATGGTGCACGCTGCGTAATCCGCATCTGAATAACCTACAAGTTTAAAGTTCGAATCTTTGGTGTACCAAAGTCCAAGGTTAATAGTGCCAGAGAGATATCTTATAATGCGTTTCACAGCAATTAAGTGTGCTTCTCTAGGGTCGGATGATAACGAGCACAAACACAAACACTAAACATAATATCAGGCCTACTAGCAGTAAGGTAAAGGAGTGAGCCAATCATACCTCGATAGAGCGTTTGATCAACACGTTTACCTTTTAAATCTTTGTCGAGTTTGTTGCCGGTGGCCATTGGAGTATCGTATGTTTTAGCGTTCTCAAGTCCAAACTTCTTGATTAAGTCCTTTGTGTACTTGGCTTGATTGATAAAGATGCCTTCACTCATTTGCTTGATTTGAAGCCCGAGGAAGAATGTGAGTTCTCCCATCATGCTCATTTCAAACTTGCTCTTCATTAGTTTCTCAAAACGCTTGCACAACAATTCATTAGTAGAACCAAATATAAATCATCAACATAAATTTGAACAAGTAATTTATGACCATTATGTTTGGCAATGAAAAGAGTTGTATCGATTTTACCGTGAGTGAAGCCTTTTTTCGATGAGAAACTTGGATAGTGTATCATACCATGCTCTTGGTGCTTGTTTGAGTCCATACAAAGCTTTCTGGAGTTTGTATACATGATTTGGAAATTGTGAATCTTCAAACCCAGGGGGTTGAGCAACATAGACTTGTTCTTGGAGTTCACCATTTAGAAACGCACTCTTCACATCCATTTGATATAACTTGAAGTTCTTGTGAGCGGCGTAAGCTAGAAATAATCTGATAGCTTCAAGTCTTGCTACGGGCGCGAAAGTTTCATCGTAGTCGATTCCTTCTTCTTGCCTATAGCCTTGTGCAACCAATCTTGCTTTGTTTCTCGTGATGGTTCCATTCTCATCCATCTTGTTCCTGAACACCCATTTCGTACCAATCACTCCTTGATCATTTGGTCTAGGAACTAGAGTCCAAACCTTACATCGTTCAAATTGATTGAGTTCTTCTTGCATTGCAACAACCCAATTAGGATCTTGGAGCGCTTCATCAGCCTTCTTTGGTTCAATTTGAGAGATAAAGAAGTGTAAGCATCAAAGTTTGTAGCTCTCCTTGTACGAACACCAACTTGTAGATCACCGATGATATTAGCAATTGGATGACCTCTAACTTCACGAATTTCAGGAGGTAAGTTAGATTGAGTCGTAGAAATTGTAGGTCTTCAATGGTACATCTTCACCAGATTCAGAGTCATTGAAATTTGGGGGTTGAACTGGTCAGAGTTGAAATTGGGTTTTCAAGATGCAAGCAGTAGAAATAGGCGCGTGAGAGGAACATGAGGCGCATCAATTGAAGTGAGGCGCAATAGAGGATTCACCAGGCGCACATTATACATTGATTAGGCACATTGATGTAGATGGATTTCCTGTGTTGATAGATTCTGATCTTGAGTGGGCGCACAAAAAGGAGCACCTGTATCATTTTAGCTCATAGAATCATCAGCAAATTTGGAGCCAAATGTGGCTCAAGGAGAGAATGTTCATCAAATGTAACATGTACAGATTCAACTATCACTAATGTAGTTCTATTAAAAA